>PVKS010020857.1:0-36149 GCA_004027875.1 Aplodontia rufa
GGAAACAAGGCTGGTTCAATATACACAAATCAATAAATGTAATTCACCATATAAACAGAATTAAAAACAAAAACCATATAATCATCTCAATTGATGCAGAGAAAGCATTTGATAAAATTCAACACCATTTTATGCTCAAAACTCTGGAAAAGATAGGGATCAAAGGAAGATACTTTAACTATGTCAGAACCATCTATGAGAAACCCATTGCCAACATTATCCTCAATGGAGAAAAACTGAAAGCATTTCCACTGAAGTCAGGTATGAGACAAGGCTGTCCGTTATCCCCACTTTTGTTCAATATAGTCCTTGAAACCCCTGCCAGAGCTATCAGGCAAGACAAGGATATCAAAGGTATTTGTGTAGGAAAAGAGGAAATTAAGTTATCTCTATTTGCAGATGACATGATTTTATACCTAGAAGACCCAATAACATCAGCCAGAAAACTCCTAGACCTTATAGGTGACTTTAGCAAGGTAAGCGGATACAAGAGCAATTCCAGCAAATCACTAGCATTTCCTTACACCAACAACAAAGCCGCAGAAGAAGAAATCAGAAAATCTCTCCCATTCGCCATTAATTCCAAAAGAATGAAATACTTGGGTATTAACCTTACATAGGATATTAAAGACCTATTCAAAGAAAATTATCAAACACTAAAAAAAGAAATTACAGAAGACCTGAGTAGATGGAAAAACATTCCATGCTCATGGTTAGGCAGAATCAACATAATAAAGATGGCCATTCTACCCAAAGCCCTTTACAGATTCAACGCAATCCCCATCAGGATACCTACCATTTTTCAGAGATATAGATAAAGCAATCCTCTAGTTCATATGGAACAACAGGAGACCCAGACTAGCCAAAACACTACTCTATAGAAAAGAAGAAATAGGGGGCATCTCAATCCCTGACCTGAAATTATATTACAGAGCTGTAGTAGCAAAAACAGTGTGGTATTGGTATCAAAACAGAACTGAAGACCAGTGGAACCGATTATAAGATCCTGAGACAAACCCCCATATCTTTAACTATTTGATCTTTGATAAAGCGGGCAAAAGTATAGTGTGGAAGAAAGATAGCCTGTTCAACAAATGGTGTTGGACAAACTGGACTGCCATTTGTAGACAACTGAAGCTAGATCCTTATCTTTCGCCCTGCACAAAAATTAAATCAAAATGTATCAATGGATATTAAGCCTACAACTCTAAATTTATTAGAAAAAGAAGTCGAGGAAACACTACACCTTATAGGAGTCGGCAGCTTCTTCCTTAATAGAACTCCTATGGCTCATGCTGTAAAATCAAAATTAAATGAATGGGATGAAATTAAACTAAAAAGCTTCTGCACAGCTAAAGATATAGTTGAGAGCATTAACAGAGAACCCACAGAATGGGAGAAAATTTTTGCCTGTTACACCTCGGACAGAGGGCTAATATCCAGAATTTATAGGGAACTAAAGAAATTAAAATCCAAACTCACAAAAAATCCAATTGATAAATGGGCTAAAGAACTTAAAAGAAACTTCTCTCTAGCTGAAGTTCAGAAAGCCCATAAATATATGAGAAAATGCTCTACATCATTAGCTATAAGGGAAATGCAAATCAAAACTTCAATGAG
Source organism: Aplodontia rufa (assembly GCA_004027875.1). NCBI lineage: Eukaryota > Metazoa > Chordata > Mammalia > Rodentia > Aplodontiidae > Aplodontia > Aplodontia rufa. Next base: position 1,621 of record PVKS010020857.1, read on the forward strand.
ATACTACCTCACTCCTGTTAGAGTGGCAAAAATGAAAAATACAAACAAGGACAGATGCTGGAGGGGCTGCGGAAAAAGAGGAACACTACTACACTGCTGGTGGGACTGCAAACTGGTTCAGCCACTATGCAAAGCAGTATGGAGAATCCTCAAAAAATTAAGGATGGAACCACTTTATGACCCAGCTATCCCACTCCTGGGAATTTTCCCAAAAGATTTAGAATCAGCATATTATAGCAATGTGGCTTCATCAATGTTTATAGCAGCTCAATTTACTATAGCTAGATTATGGAACCAACCCAGATGCCCCTCACTTGATGAGTGGATTCAAAAGCTTTGGTTCATATATACTATGGAATACTACTCAGCCATCAAAGAAGACGATATTATAGCTTTCGAAGTCAAATGGATGGAGATGGACAGAATTATGCTTAGTGAAGTCTCCCAAGCTCAGAGACTTAAGGGCCGAATGGTTTCTCTCATCTGTTGATACTAGAATTTATGTTGAAGCAGTAGGACAGACGGCTTACCTAACAAAGCCTCAAAGTGAATGACTTTCAGTGCAACAGGGGCGAAAGCTCCCTAGGTAACTTGGAGGTTGTGGGAAGGGGAGGGGGAGGGGGGAGGGTATATGAAGAACTCATAGGATTCTGGTGATTGGGAAGAAGGGGGAACCATCCCAGAAGCCGATGTTATTCCTACACTAGATACCCATTTAACACATGAGTTCTTCTGGGGGAAACTGCAATAGATGAAACCCATAGTAGCTTATCTATGCGTTAGCATTACCCCTGGTTAACAAAGTTTATACACATTGATTGTTACAGTTTTGACAATGTTTCCCCCTCATCTGTATCCTGTATTGCTATATACTTCTAATAAATGTGGGGGAAAAAAAGAAGTAGTACTTCTGCAAAGCACTAATAAGCAACAATTTTAAAGATTTACTTGGAAAATACAACAAGGAATTAGCAAGAGTAAATAATTTTACTTTGGAACCATAAGGTGAGAGGCTGAGCCTTAGCTTAGATGAGATAAAACTCTTGACAAGGATTGTGGTTTTTTTTTGAAGCTGATAATGATCAGAAAAACAGTCAAAGCCATCAGATATAAGTCAGGCTTTTAAATGCCTGCGAGGCCCTTTTATGTCAGATACAACATAAGTAAGAGAGCACCTATTTGTTACCTTGGCTGTAAACCTACTTAACTTATATAAAATTTAGACAAAGCTTGAACACTTCGACCCTAAGAGAAATCTGTTTTAATTGATTGTGTCAATTATATTTGACCCTTTTTAAATTTGCATTTTGACATAATCCTTATAAAACTTTTAATATTAAAGCCTCTATGCATTTAAAACAAATGTAAGCCAGGTTTAAGACAAACAAATTGTAAAACACAGCATTTGGTTAAGTTGCCTGCCTTAAACTATGTAACCCATAGACAAAATCTTGAAAATTTAGTTTTTAAATTTTAGTCATACAGGTCTATAATGTCAACAATGATATCCTGAAATAACAGTTGCTTATTTAACCACTTGTAGAGCAATCATTTAAGACTTTAAAACATGTACAAACCCCAAATTTAGTTTCCCTAATAACACTTAACAGACATAAGAAATCATCTTGATGAGCAAATCAATGTTAAGAAACCTTGTCAAAGAATTAGATTTTGGGGCTGGAGCGGTGGCTCAGCAATTTTGGTGCTTGCCTGGCAAGCACAAGGACCCGGGTTCAAATCCCAGCACCAAGTACACAACTAAGTGTTATGTTAGAGCAACTAAGGCCATGTGAAAAACTAAATAAAGTTGTTTCTCTCTTTCTCTGTCTCTCTCACTGTCCCTCTCTCTTAAAAAAAAAAGAATTAGATATTGCCCTATAAGCATATCTTTCTCAGTTGCTAACTTTTACCTAGATTTTCCAGTTGCTGATTTTTTAAAAATGTACATTTAGAAACAATCCTTATGAAATTTTGAAATTTCTCAATTGCTGTTAAGATAAAATACTTTGTTTTATATTAAAGTCAGCAGTTGAAACTTTTGTACTCCTTGTATATCTATTACACCTATTAATATTTTATACCTGTTAGAATTTTAATTCAACAGTTTTGCTTTTAGTGAAGATCCAGAGAAAATATCTTAAATTCTGCCATTTACCAATAACTTATTTAATAGACCCAAATACGTATTGCCCTATAGAATCCAAGAAACCAAGAGCACCTGAACTCATAGCAGCAGTAATCAAATGTCTTTTAGCAAGCATGCATAAAGATTAATCCCATTTATGTTATCAGACAAGTGTAGATAACCAGCACAAGCTGTTTTTCCTCTGTTGAAGAAAAATCCTAGAAGCAATGAATGTTACACTTAACATTTATAGAAACCAATATTCAATTGATTGACCACCTAGAAAAATGTGGGTTAGTAATTTCAAACATATCTTTACTCCTGTTTAACTAATTTAAATTCAGCCTCTAAATGTTTGAGTCATGTGAACAGAAAGTTATTTGGATCCATTTTTTTAATTTAGTTTGAGTACTCATTTAAGCCAATGTGGTACCATGTTTTACAGCATATATGTAGACAAACAATATTGGTGTGCGCATACACAGAAAACCAACAGGAAACATATTTGAGCCCTTCTGAATATTTGTCCTTTTAAAAGACTGCAGTAAAAAACTGTTGTACTCCGTTGAAACCCCTGAAAATTATTAAGAAAATAAGTCAACACTGATGGACAGGTGGTAGACTAACTTTGTCCCATCTCAGGATCTCTGGTCAAGAATATTGGCACAGAAAGCAAAGCAACAACATAGATACTGACAAACCAAACATTAGCAATGAACAAGAGACAAACAACAATAACAACAGCACTCTAACCATTCACACAGTCAAAACTGAATGTGGCCACACAGAGAGGCCTACCAAGGGACAGGGTCTTGGTGTAAACTACTGCGTCCAATCTGACCTTGTCCTCCAAAAGAGTCGACTCACCCGAACCAAGTTACAAGTGGCTTCATCCAAGGACGTCCTGGATCTGGACTGGGTCCTTACTAGTGGTGAGGGTCAGGCACGTGTCTGAGGAGCTCCCCTCTACTCCAGGAGGGAGTCCAGCGAGCCGCAGCAGGAGGTTAATTTTGGTGAAAGTGGCAAGGAGAAATTCTTATCTTGCTGGGGCCTCCAAATGTTGTGCCCAAACTGAGATAAGGACACTCCTGCCACTCACATAAAAGCCAAAGAAGCCTTTATTGAGCTGGCCAAGCGGCGACCAATCTGGACCCCCCAAACATCAGGTCTCAGAATGATGCACCTTCTAGACATGTAGCAGAGCTTATAAAGGGTAAAGAACTCCCTATTACTAGTCCTGTTGTCAAGCAAGCAAGCTGAGTACAGGAGCAGAAAGTTAGCAGTTAGCAATTGGGGTGAAATATCCTACTACCTCATTATTCAACCCGGATTCAGGTGGGGAGCTTTTTCAGCAGCTTGGTAACCCATTCTTTAGTACATGGGAAACTTCCTTGTAAGGGAGGGGAGAACACAAAACGGAGTCCCTTTGGTTCTAACACTGGCACCTTTTCTCTTCGATGGTCACGGCTGAGCCATTCTGTGGGAGGTTAGCTTTTCTTCTAGGTTATGTCTCCCCCACCCTGACTCTGCTCGGAGCCAGGTCTCTAAGGGATGCAACTTCCATGTCAGTGACAAGCTCAACATCTTAGTCAACCAGCTCGACTCGCAACTGGGGAGCACTTGGACACGCTCTCTGTACCTAGTCTCATTGAAGGACTGACTGTGGGGCTTGGCTCCTGGCACTGGGAACTACAGTCATGGTGGGTGGCTGAGCTGATGTTTTCACTCATCACTGACAGCCTCCTCCTTACCATTCCCATCTGCAGTGTCTTCCCCACCTTTCAGATTTTGGTAAGCAAACTCCTTTAAAACCAATTCTGCATCCTGAAACTAAAAGAAAACAGACAACATCTTGCTTAGTGTAAACTCAGAAGCTGAGGGTGGATCTCAAGTGAAATAAGACCCTTGATCTTCTTTTGGTGGCAAAGAAACTTATCAAGATTTTCCCCAGGATGGAACAGGGGACTATGTTGTTTTCCTCATGGCTTTTTGTATACAAGTACTTTAATAAAAAGGAGGAAAGAAGAGAACTCACAGAGTGAGAAACACACCCAGCATATCCCTTGGGAACACGGAGACACAAGGGGAGTGCACAGACACTTCAAGAGGAATCTATGTGGGAGGAGGAGTCACAGGACACAGATAAACAGAGCAGCATTTGGGTGGCTTACCTTTCCTTTGCTATGATCCCAGAATAAAGGAGAGAGGGAGAGGGCAGAAAAGATAGAGAGAGAAAGATATATATAGAGAGAGGTTAAAATCAATTCCACATAATAGTATCTGGACAATATCTTCCTTCAGCTGACCAGTGTGAGGGACAATAAGGTCTCGAGGTGAATTCATGAGTGTTGCATGGGATTTCTGTTTCTTTGCCTTTGATTTTTAACCATCAGTCTTTTTATTTTTGTCTTTTAATTTTGGAGGGTGCTGGGAATGGAACCCAGGACTGCATAGAAGCCAGACAAGAGCCCTACCACTGAGCCATGCCCCAGCCCCACCAGCACTTTTTTCACAAGTTGCCTCAGCTCTCACCTCCTGAAATGAAACCACCACAATCTCACCTCTAGGGCCTTTTCCCTGATTGTCCTCACCCCTCAGCTGTCACTTGTCTTTTTTATTATTATTATTAGATGAATATGGAGTTACAATTGAGGGGGAATCATTGTCAAACAATCAAAAACATATATATATATATAGTTATCCAAGGCTGATGCCATGTCATGGATGCCCCACTTGGGTTCCCCATGATTCTATGTTTTCCCTCAGAAGAACCCCTGAGTTAAATGGGTATCTCATGGAGGTCAGAGATCTCCTTCTGAGATGATTCCCCCATATTCCCACCCTCCAGTCTCCTAGATATCCTTCCTAATTCCTCTCCCACCCTGTCTGCCACCCTATGCATCCAGGTATCCTAGGCAATCATCCCCTCATACAATTTGAGGTTATTATTAATACTGTTTTCAGATATATTCTAGCTTCCACAAATGAAAGAAAACATTCGGCCCTTGAGTCTCAGAGATTGGGATACTTCACTGAGCATAATTCCTTCCATCTCCATCCATTCGGCTGACAAAGCCATATGTCCTCTTCTCTAATGGCCGAGTAGAATTCCATTGTGTATAAGTACCAAAGTTTTTGTATCCACTCATCGAGTGAGGGGTATCTGGGTTGGTTATCATCTAGCTATAGTAAATTGAACTGCTATAAACATTGATGAAGCCACATCTCTATAATATGCTGATTCTAACTCTTTTGGGAAAACACATTACTTGTCTTTTTAAAGAATTTCTTCCTAAGTGTCCTTTGGACCCTACTAAGGTCAGAGTCACATGAAGCCTAACTGCAGCTCCAGGCACCAGGCCATCAGCTTCTCAAGGGAGAGACCTGGGCCCTGATGTTCACCAGAACATCTGGTGAGTGTGTGCTAACAACACCCGAGGACTACCCCCTCAAGCCTTGGTGTCTGATTTCTGTTAGCATGTTGGTCTTCTGGGGCAAGGTTGTGTTTTCATGTGTTTCATATCCCCAGATAAGTTGCTAAATATTGAGTGTGCTTTGTTCTGTTTTTAAACTTTCCTCCCACCTAATCAAGTTCTGATGTAGTTAAAGAGCCACAGACAGTTTGGGGTAGCACAGTAGTGGTTTGATGGTGAGCATCTGCTTTTGTGTCTCAGGCCCATCTGGAAGCCAATGCAGGGAGGAAATATCTGTGAGGGTCACTGGGTGTGGGGGACCGGAAGAGAGGCTAACCCATCAAAATCTTCCTTGACAAGAAACGCCCAGGATCCTCACATGCTGAGCAGTGAAACACACTAACTGGGAACCCCCGCCCCCCACCAGGAGGAAGATAAGGACAAACCCAATTAACACTTCTGAAACTGGCAGATGCTCTCTCCAGTGGATAATCAAAACACTTTTATTTCCACAGCATTTATTAGGTACAGATTGCTTGCTTAGTCCCTGGCTCTGGCAGGGCCTAATTGTAACTCATGTTTTTCTCTATTTCGAATCTGACCACCTAAAACGACAGCCAGGAATTAGGCAGAAAATGAGACAGATAAGATTTGGTCACTCATAGGTCTCAGGAAATTAGAGCTTTGCAACCACAGAGTGATTCATCCTAATTCTTTCTCCCTGGAACCTCACAGGACAAATGATCCTTGTTTTGTCCTGACACTCTGAGATGTCCAATGTTAAGGACCTCAAGTGACAGACAGAGCCATCAAAATGTTACATGTGAAGGAAGATTAATTAATTCCCTATTTAAGTCATAAAGTCTATCTAAACCTCCCCACATAAACTATGACATGTCCTCAGGAGGCTGTCATTTGAATGTCCTTAAAAGGAACCAGAAAGCATCTTAATCTCACATAGGTAAAAAATTGTAGATTGGAAATACATTTTCAAGTCTGAATCTGTGTTTTCCTGGCTTGCAATCCTAATTACTCCCAAATAAATGAAAAAAATAAATATATAGCATTTTCATGATATAAGCATAAATGAATCAAAGATGTAACATTAAACTATTTTTCCCTACCAGAAGCTTTTACCAATGTGCACTGAGGGTTTGAATCCAAAATATATGGAAAAGATACTTTGAGACAAAATATGTTTGAGCCAAAACCTAAAATGTTTATGGAATAAAGAAAAAGGGCTGGGGAAGTGGCTCAGTGGTTAAGTGCCCCTGGGTTCAATCCCCAGTGCTCCCTCACCCCTAAAAAGTCTTTGCAATAAGGTGCAACCTTCTTATTTTTTAAAAAAAATTATTAAGGAGTTGAGTTATTGTACAATCATAAATGTATATAAAGTAACAAAATAATATGCATTGCTCCTGAACCAGAGGTACCCCCACACTGCACACACACCCATCTATTGATTCTTCTATATTTCACCCTTACAACAGATATAAATGTTTAAATTGTGAATTTTCCAGAATTAAATGATTACATACGTATCATTTGGATTTGGGGGATGGGTACAGAGTATGCTACATTTTGATTGTCCACCTAAATTCCTCCTTTTCCTCCCTCCCTCTGCTTTCCCCCTCAACTCTCCATTCCTCCATTCCTACATGTGTAGGGTATCCTACATATCTATAGTACCCTTTGATTATGACTTGCTGTGCCTTTGGTGGGTCTGATACATGATTTTGACAACCTTTCACCAAAGCCTGGGTGCTTGCCTCCACAAATGAGGGACATTTGACCCTTGTGTCTCTGGGTTAGGCTAACTTTGCTCAGCATAATTTCTTCCATTGCTGTCCATTTACCTTCAAAGGCCACAATATCATTATTTCTAATTGCTGAGCAGAATTCCATTGTGTGTGAATGCATGTGTGTGTGTGTGTGTGTGTGTGTGAGAGAGAGAGAGAGAGAGAGAGAGAGAGAGAGAGCACTTTTGGATCCATTCATCCAGTGAGGAGCATCTAGGTTGGCTTCATAATTTAGCTATTGTAAATTGAGCGGCTATGAACATAGATTTTGCTGTGCTGCTATAATATGCTGATTCTAACTCCTCTGGGAAAACACCCAGAAGAGGGATAGTTGGACCATATGGTAGATCTATCCTTTTTTATTTTCTGAGGATTCCCCACACAGCTTTCCAGAGCAGCTGTACCAGTCTGCAGTTTGACCAACAGTATGTTAGTGTTCCTATCTCCCTGCAACCCCTCCAGCATCTGTTATTGTTTATATTCTTCATCTTTGCTAATCTGACTGGAGGAAGGTGACATCTTAATGTAGTTTTTATTTGCATTTCTCTGATTATTAGTGATTAAGGACACTTTTTCATGTATGTTGACTTGTTCTCTTTGCTGAGAAGTTTCTGTTTAGCTCTATGGCCCATTTATTTATTGGATTGCTTGTGTTTTTAGTATTAAGTTTTTTGAGTTCTTTGTAAATTTTGGATATTAGTCCCCTGTTGGAGAAATCACAGGCCATGATTATGTCCCATTCTGTAGGTTGTCTCTTGACAGTTTTGACAAATTCCTTGGCTGAGGAAAAGCTTTTTAGTTTAATGGCATCCCACTCATTGATTCTTCACTTTAATTCTTTCATTTTGGGAGTCTTATTGAGAAAGTCTTTGCCAACTCCCAAATGCTAGAGTGTTGGTCCTAACTTTTATTCTAGAGATTGGGATTGGATGGTAGCTGGTTTAATTCCTAGTTCCTTGATCCGTTTTGATTTGATTTTTGTGATTTTTTCCTGCATATGCCTATCCACGTTGTCCAGCACATTTTGTTGAATAGGCTGTCATTCCTCCATGTTATATTTTGACCCCCTTTGTCAAAGATCAGATTTTTAAAGTGTTGTGGGTTTGTCTCAGAGTCATCTATTGTAATCCTTTGGTCTTTATTCCTATGTTGATACCAGTACCATACTGTATTGTTATTCCAACTCTGTAGTATAATTTTGGATTTGGTATTGTGAAACTACCAGTTTTGTCTCTCTTGCTTAGTAATGTTTTTGCTATTGTGGGTTTCTTGTTGTTCCAAATAAATTTGAGAATTTCTTTTACTATATCTGTAAAGAATGACATTGGTATATTGATGATGATTACATAGAATCTGTATAGTGCTTTTGGAAGAATGGCCATTTTAATTATATTAATACTGCATCCCTTAATATTCAACTTCTTTCCTCCTCCTTGCTTGTGACTGTTTTCTATCTCAAAAGGATCATTTAGAAAGATGAATCAGTTAGGGTCAAGAATAAGCCGCAGAATCAGAATTCTTTGACAGTGGGTATCATTGTGAAGTACCTATTACAGTTACAGCTGTTCCTACCCTTTGGTATCTGTGAGGTAGGTGGTGGGGGAGGCTGGTTCCCGGAACCTCTGTGGTTACTGAACCTTCAGATGCTCAAGTCTCTTATATAAAATGGGGTGGTAATTGCATAGAACCTTCACACATTCCCTGGTACCCTCTAATCAGCTACAGATGATTTAAGCCACCCAATACAATGTAAATGCTGTATAAACAACTGTCAGAATGTCTTGTTTAGGGAATAAACAGGGGAAGGTCTTACATGTTCAGTACAGATGTAGCTTTTAAAAAATATTTTCAATCTGCAGTTGGTTGAATTCACTGATATGAAACTTGAAGACAGGAAGACCCACTATACTTGCTTTTCTTGATTGCTAAGAGAAACACCACCTGTTTTAAGATCCTTATAGGGAACAAGGAAAAAAGTACTGTCTACTTTGAAAAATGCAACAAATGGAAACACTGTGCTAACAAAATATCCAAAATAGACCTGTGTTCTTTGTTCCTCAAGCAAAATGTGGAGAACTCCTAACCTACTTAGAACATGGAGGATTTGCAATTTTTTTTAATTTCTTGGACATAGTCTCACATATTGGAGGGAATTGTTGTTACTTATTCATCATATCCATGCATAAATGGATAGTGACATAATGAGATAGTAAATTAAGACCAATCCTACTTCAGGCTCTACCCTTCTTCATCCATTCCCTGAACTCATGTCTCTTTTATGGGGATTTGCCTTTGGATTCCCCAACTAACCAAAGCTTACCAGGGTAGGAGGTCAGAGACTTTGGCCATGGAATTTGAAAGGAAAATAAGAACTCAAGTTTGTTTTGTTTTGTTTTTTTCCCCTTTTGGTGAGATTAAAGACAAGAAAAAATCAGTTTCACTAAAATATAAAAAATTATTTTCTTGGAGATATCAGGACTCATATGTAAAGAGGGCTCCTGATTATATTTTAGGGAGGGAAGAAAAGGTCCCTCTTTGGAGGACTAATGCCTCTCAAGATGCAAACAACTGAAGGTTTACTGAGAGTCCACTGGGTGTCATCTTTCTTTTCTGAAGTAGAATGTAACATTAAACTGATTTTCATTCTTGCTATCTACCTTCACAGGATGTACACTATTTTTGCCAAGTGTACCAATAGTGCAGTGTTTCATAGTCTGCTTTTCCAGGGATGTTCTCTTAGGCAGCCCTGTGAAAGCTAACAAGTAGAATATTCCACAGCTCAACATGGGAACCAGTATACTCTGGGCCTTCACCTGCTCTCTGCCTGCTGATTCTTCAGAAAAGAGCACTACAGACTGCGGCAGACCAACAGGGAGCAGGCAGAGCACTGATTTGGGACATTTACCCTGACACAGTGAGCTTCACCTTGATGTGGTAAGACACCAGGATATCCAGGATGGTGCAGTCCATGCCCTCCTTAATGCTGTCCAAACAGAAAGGAAGAGGGGAGGCTGAGGAGGTAGCAGGAGGCAGAGCTTGAGGGTACTGTTGCATCTCCCACCAGGGCCACTGATCTGGAGGCTCCCTCTCTGGAGCTGGTGAACTTGAACAGGCTGGCCTGAGTCCCATGAAGAGCACACAGGGACAGGGGCAAGGAGTAGGGGTCCTGCCATGCAGTGGAGGGATCCCTGCATCTTTCCCTTCAGTTGTCCATAGATGGCAAAGCATGCTTCTTCCTCCTCTGCACCCCGGAGGGCCAGCCTCTCCCCACCTTGCTGTAACTCCATCTCAGCAGGGCAGGCACAGAGTCCTCCCACAGGCTTTCCCTGCCTGGGTTATCTGTTTCAGTAATGTGTGTCCCATGTGCCAGGATCCTTCTCTGAGCTTTCCAGCCACTCTGTAGCCTGAGAAGTCTTTCAGGTTCAGTTTTTCTGTGAGCTATCTCTGCCACCTTCTACCCATTTATGAACCACTGCTCCCCCACCCACCCCTGCTATGTGCCAGTCTTGCCCACCACAGCCTGCCCCTGAATGCCCTCCTCCTCCTCTTCTATCCCCCAAGACCTGAAGCTGGAATTTCCCTTCTTTGTGAAGCCAACTTACACACTGCCAGGCAGCACTGGGCTTCATTCCTCCATGCTCTGCTCATGGGAAAAGGGACATGGACATTTTACAGTGACCTGATCACAGGAAATCTTGACTGTTCCAGACCCTGCCCTGCCCACATCCTGCATGGGCCTGGCAGTGAATGTTTAAGCAAGTGAAGGAAGTACATGAGATGTTCACCCAAAGGTGGGGCAGTATAACTTTCCTAGACAGAAACTTCATTCCAAATCTACTAACATGTATGGAATTCCTATCATCTGAACACACTACAGTGGACATTTTATCACAGGTTCTTACCTCACATGACCCACTGTGGAAGACTTAAGAATTCCAGGATGTCTAATAACAGGAATTAAGATATGAAAATCATCATGAAATACTAGTTAAAATAATGTGAACAAAGATAGAAATCATGGCTGAGGACCCTGAAGATAGGGGTAGAAGGATCTGAGATGTAGCCAGGCAGGTTCCAGCCTGGAAGCCAAAATGTAACGAAGGGACATGTGCAGTCAGGACACAGTGCTCCTCAGAGAAGCCTTTTTACCTGAAATTATGTAGGGGGCCATGCACCAGGGAAGGAGAGCTGCAACCAAAAGAGGGCATAATCTTGAAACTCCACATCTCTGCTGCAATCTTCTTTACCTCATGCTGAATAGGGTCAAACATTCATGGAAGAGAACATGCTTTGTCACAGGCCTGAGAATACCCTGCAAGCTCTCGTACTTGCCACCTCCAAGGTGATGCCAACAGGCCAGAGGTTGACATGTCTGACCTGTAAGAGCCCACAATGTGGTAGACTCATATTCTGTGAGGCCAGCAGCGGAGACAATGAATATTTGGCACAAAGTAGGTGGGGGTCAAAGGATGTTCTGAGAATAAGTTGCCAATATTGTGTTCATATGGGAGAGAATACCAGGGAAGCCAAGACCTTAGACCTGCTTACTCAAGGGCACAGCATTCATGCCATATTTTAAGCACCTTTTACAGTTTATGGAGTCATTTACAAATACATACACCTCTCTACACCTTGTGAAGAAGGTGAATTTTTACTCATTTTATGGATAAGCAAATTATCCATAAGATGAACCAGAATGAGAGACTTATCCAGGGTCACTGGCTCAATTAAGAGCAGAGCAAAGACCACTCCTCACTGACTCTCACATAGGTGGCCTACTGAGACCATGGAGGGAGCACCCAGCATATCACACAGGCAGAGGGCAGCAAGTGGGCCCTGAGCTAGAGCATGGATCTGACTCCAAACCCTCAGAGCCCTCCAACAGAGAGGCTCCCAGAAACAGATGCTGAAAAGGTGACTAGAAGCAACAGTGAATACGGACTTATCAACCTTCACAGTACAATTTTTTTCTAATCTGTTTCCTAAATCAATCTTTCTTTCTCTCTCTCTTTCTTTCTTTCTCTTTTTCTTTCGTTCTTTCTTTCTTTTTCTTTCTTTCTTTCTTTCTCTCCCCTCCCCTTTATTTCTTTTGAATTTATTCAGGGGCATTCCAGTTCTTTTTTTACTTTTATTTTGAGACAGGGTCTTGCTAAGTTGCCCAGGCTGGCTCAAACTTAGGTTTTCCTGCCTCAGCCTCCCAAGTAGTTGGGATTATGGGCACACATCAACATGTTTGTAAAAGTGCTTATCTTCCTATAAATCTCATTGACATCTGCAGCCTTCAGAACTCCCACTTTTCACTTTTTCTGATGGAAATAAATGAATGGGCATAGCCAGCTGCATGGCACATTCTGTATGCTTAGGACTCTACACCAGGTAATGATATTTTTGAAAAATAGCAGCTGATATTTCTTAGGAACCTTCTGAGTGTCAGGCTCAAAGTTTTCTGCAGATTGTCTTAGTACTTATAATCACTTGGTGAGATCAGAACTGTTGTCACCCCCACATTAGAGACAGGAAAACAGGTTCTCAGTGAGCTTAAGTTATTTGCTCAGAGCTGCCCAAAGAGTATGCAGTGGAACTGGAGTTCCTCAAGGCTGTGTCCAGGGCGCACCAGAGTGGTCACCACATTGTTCCAGGGTGGGATAAGGAGACTCATTTGGGCCATTTGGCCTGTGCTCTATGTTACTAATGCCAGCTGGCCTGTCTGACATGTACACCTGCGAGCCCAGAGGACAGACCTGCCTGAACAGGCCTTTCATGCAGTCTCAAGAACTCACATGGGGCTGGAGGATTGGTTTGTGTCCTCATGCTCAATTTGCCCATTGAGGGCAATGCTTTTTCTTTCTCGATTGTTAGCCAACAAGGGCACCAATGTCAGGGTCTTGGTCAGAGTGCTCTTTGAAGAAGAATAACAGAGAGGAAGTTTATAACCACAAAAGTCACCATCAAACTAATCAGACCTGATTTGTCATCCAGCATTTTCCAGGACCCAAATTCCCTACCCACTTACTGGAAAGAAGAGCATATTAGAAATCACAGAGTAGGTTGACAGAAACGTTAACCTCCCAACTTGCTCCAAATTGATGAATTACTAGAATGCTATGAGGGATTAAGTAAAACCAGCTTGCTCAAGGATCAGAGACCCTAGCTGGTTTCCTCCTAAAGCTCTATGAACCCCACTGTACACAGCAGAACCATCAGGGCAGTGTCAGCAACAAATTCAAGTGGAAAAGGTCCTTGTTGCCAAAAGCTGTCACCATAAGTGTCAGCATGTGACTCATGGTAGGTTGTTGAGTACGGCAAGGAAGGGTCCTCCTTCTGTGAACCATACAAACCAGACCAATTTGTGTTGAAAGCAGCAGATGCTCTTCTACTTGGTCTTCTGCATCACCAGCTGAGCTCTGGGTTTCCCAGCATCTGACAGATGGCAGGCACTCCGTGCCAGGAGGTTGATGTGGGGTTCATCAGGGGACACAGTATCACTGGGATCACAGAGCAGCATCTGAGGCTGGAGAACTGGCTCTGCTGTTCATGTGCCAGGCACCATGCATTGGTGAGTGAGGGCTGTCCACATAGTCCCCATCCTGTACTATGCCAACCCTATACTCAACAGCCACATAGCCAAATGCCTCAGGCTGCAGAGCCCTACATGCCAGCAGCACACCCTATATTCTGTACCAGCCAAAGGAAGGCAAGGCCTGGCCTGAGAACTCTACCTGGGAGCCAGCATCAGGACTACTTCCTGATAGTATTCCATGACAGCTGGAGTCTGAAATGCCTCCTAGGGAAGGACTTCCTTATTTGATTTCGTTGGGGAGCTTAAAGCAATTGTGGCTTATCCTGCCTCTGGTGGATGTGGGAAGCTCTTTATAGAATTTTGCATGAGCTCAGGGTGGCCCACATTCTTCTATCTAGGTCTTGGGGGAATCTCTCTGAAGAACTAGATTTGGGCAGTGGCATTGACAAAGTGGACTTTGCATTATAAAGATGCTGCAAGTACGAAGGGGGAGCTTGAGATGGGGCTGGGATGATGGCCTTTCCTGCATCAGAGCTTGCCAGAGTCCTGAGGCCACTTCGAGGGCCTTCAGGATCTAGGACTGGATGACAGATACAAATGGGAAACTGTATCTGTCCTGCTTAAGGAAACTTTTCCACTTGAGTCTCAGGAACTTCAGGGTCTGGCATGTGTTCTGTAGCCTTCTGAGTGGCCTCTTGCCTGAGTCTCACTAACATGATCTGACCCAGTTTCCAATCTCTCTCCCGGACCCTTGGGGGAACTTAGAATGATTTCTAGGCTCCTTAGAATCATTTGGCACAAAATGTACATGAAGATTTAAAAGAAGACTTGATAACAGGGTACGTATTAGGGGAAAACTCAGGACTATTTGCCTTATTGTTTCTGAGCATCTTCCAAAATTTCAGTCAGGACTAAGACCCAAGGATAGCAAGGATGTGCCCAAAATGTGGGACAGACCCCAGGCCTGGCATAAAGAAATTAGTGATCAAGTTATGATTCTTTCCTGCTTCCCTTACTCTGTAGGCCTATATTTAAACTTAAGGCTGAATTTGTTTTGAGAAATAGTTCATCCTCAAGTCCACCTTTTAAATATTATGCAATATTATCTTAGTGAATCAGTTTATCTTTCCTCACCACCAACCCCTCCTGTCCACCCAACCTTCTTTTGACCCTGGTAATGTTTTTTTATATTCAGTGGTGGTTGGAACATGTCAACTACATAAAGCAGAAAAGATGTTCTGGGGTTGGGGAATACCCCTTCCCCCTACATGTGTATTAAATGCATTTGACTTTTGCTGGGATCCCTGGCACATTTTTATAATCCCAGCTATTGAGGAGGCTGAGGCAGGACAATTGCAAATTCAAGGCGAACCCAGGCAAGGCAGTGAGATCCTATCTCAAAATAAAAAAATAAAAAGATCTGGGGCTATAGTTCACTGATAGAGCATTTGCTAGCATGTGCGAGCACCTGAGTTCAATCCCCAGCACTATACACAAAAATGCATCTGACTTCCTAGTGATGTTAGTGATGTGGGGGGTGGGGGAGTTGGCGGGGGTGGGGGTGGGGGGAGGGGGTTGGGGGGCTGAGATGAGGTCAGATTCTCTGCTCCCCCTGGCAAATGGAATCTGGGCTGACTACAGATTCCAGCAGCCAAAGCAGCCTATTTTCAGTGTTTGGAGCTATTTACAGTTAAATCTGGGAATTTGGGCTGGCTGCAGGTATCTGCAGCCAAAATAGTGTTAGCAACTCCCCAGCTAAGATCTAGGTTTTCCCCTGCTTCTGTTGAGTGGTGTGTTGCAGCTTTTGGTATGCAAATTCACCCCAGGAATTCGGATGACCACAGAAGGGAAGAGTAAAAGGAATAGGATTTATTTAAGGAAGGAGAGCAGAGATTCCACAAGGTGGAGGGGTACCTGGAAGCAGGACACCCCTCTAATGTAGGTTAGGCCAGGGATTATATCAGTTTGGGTCTGAGTTTTGATTAAGATGCACATAAAGCAGGCATTGGGAAAAGTATCAATACCATTGGTTGAAATCTATGTAAAACAGGCATTGAAACTGGTCATCAACATCTTTGCTTAAAATCTATGTAAAACAGGCATTGAAACTGAGCACTAACATCACAACGTTTATGTAAAACAGATGGCAAATTCTTTCTAGTTCCCTCCTGCTGTCTATCCCTACTTCTTAGTTTTCCTGCCTCTGGGACAAAGGAATTGCTCCACAGGTGAGCCTCATGGTCTTTTTGCATATGAAGGCCCTGAGCATACCTGTCAACCACTCCCTACAGGCTAGCTTTTATGTGTGGTTGAATGGGGCCCATGGTGCTAACTACCTAGCCATTTTACCATCTCTCCTAAAACTGTCTCACTAGCACAAAGCACCACCTGCTTTGTCTTTCATGTCAGAATGAAGGAACCACTGCAGAATTCTCATTTGTTTTTGATTCTATTGAAGGAAGAAGACTCATTTGCAACAATAGACTAAAATGAATACATCATCCTAATCTAGTTACCACTGGTACAAAATTTTCAAATTGAAGGGAAGAGCTAAAGAGAGTTCTAGCCTAGGCTGACTTGTTCATTTGGCCATCTGCTGGGGCAGGGTAGGGGAGCAGAAAAAGAACCACATTCCTGAGATTCATTCCAAGGATAAACAGAAAGTCCCAGCTGTTCCTGTGGTGACATGTCCACCTGGATTTCTCCCCTCCTTTGTTGGCATGGATTGCTCTCCCAGAGCTCCTGTGAGATGAGCTGCACATGGGTTGAATGAACACAGAACTAAGATGCTAACTTTCTTTGCAGCCCCTTAAGAGAGGGAAGAAAGTAAAAAGCTGGGGGGCTGGGTGGGTATTCTAGTTCTCAGCATGAACAAAAAGGAACTTGCAGAAAGGTCTGCTGCTCTGGAAATGTTAGATGACTGTCAATAATGATGGCCATATTTATATGTAAATACAAATTACTCCTCCATAAAGCACAATCTTTCCCATGATAAACTAAGTACCTTACCTTACCTGAGTTTTGGCATGTAGCCAAGGTTTCCTGGCACAGCAGCAGTAACAACTCCTTTGTCCCAATTTCAAATACCCTGCCAAAGCACTGTTCCCACGAGAGAGCCAATAAATTTGCTCACTCTGGACCATGAGATGCTGTTCTTTCTGGTCCTGGGAGCAGCCATCTTGCTACCTTTCCTAATAAAATCTCTTATCTCAGCTACCAGGGGTCTCTTTGCTGCACGAGTGTGTCCAATAGGAAACCTGATTGCTACTTACTGTGTTTCCTCTAAGGCCATGGGCTTGATGTAATCATCTCTCCAGGAGAGAACCACATTGGCCACATGCTTCATTGCAAATAGGACAGAGTCCAGTGATCAGCACTGGGCCCCTCATGTGTGTGCCTTACAGGGGCCACACAGGACTTTTCTCTCTGGTGGCCATTTTAGTCTACTTATGGCTTTCTCAGCAGACTCAACATGATTTCCATGATGTGTCCACAGGTTATTTCTCTTCATGAATAACCTGTTTTATTTCAACTCCCACCCACTAACAAGGCAGATGCCTTGAGCTCCTCCTCTCCACTGAGCCCATGATTTGTCCTCAGATGTCCTTCAGAGGCTTAGTGTCCTGTGGCTTCCCAGAACTCACCATGGACTCATTCTCCAAACTGGCCCCTTAACCACATCCCCTATCTTATTTAATGAACTTGATTTTTTCCATTCTACAGGTTTTCTAGAAACCAAACAGAAACACTGAGGGATTAATTCCCAGGTCTCATGTGTTAGATAGGAATTAGACCTGAACATCTGGGCTCAAATCTCTGCTTAGCTTTTAACTGTGGGATGAATTATTTAGCTTCTATAAGCCCTAGTTTCCCCATGAGTAAAATGGGGGTTCAACTCATAGGGAAGTTGTGAGGATTAAAAAGATGGTTCAATTTCCTAAAATTAAGTTAGAGTACTCAAAGAAATAATTAAAACAATCAGGGCATGGCCCATCCTATAGAAAGTACTAGCATTTTGTTGCAGGAAATTTAATAGTTTCTTTTTTTTTTTTTAATTTGTATCAGGGATTGGACCCAGGGTGCTTAACGGCTGAGCTTCACCCTCAGCCCTTTTTATTTTCTTATTTTGATTTTGAGACAGGGTCTCACTAGGTGGCTTAGGGCCTTGTGAAGTTGCTGAGGCTGGCTTTGACCTTGTAATCCTCCTGCCTCAGTCTCCTGAACAGCAGGGATTACAGATGTGTTCCGTGGTGTCTAGAAAGCTCTGTGTTTCCAATCCAGTGCCTTTCCCACTACACTGGCTGCACTGGTCAATAAAAAATTATCACTGACTTAAAAAAGAATGCTCTGCCCTTGGCTTCTCAGGAGCTCTGGCACAGTGCAGCAACTCTGGAAAGGCGTGACCAGGGGAAGATGGGAAGAACATTATTATGGATGTTGTCTCAAGACAAAATACAGCCCCATTGGGCGCATGTGTGAATGAAATGACTTTTAAGGTTGATGTCCCTCTAAAGACTAATTGCTTGTGACACAAGAAAGGCACAGACTATTCCAAGGACCCAGAAGTCCTTTACTTGGACCATACAACGATTCTTGGGAAACAGGATCAGGCTGAGACATTCTCAAAGATCCTGCCCTCTGGGAGCTAGAGTTGTTGCTCAGCAGTTAGAGCACTTGTTGGGCATCTGCAAGAACCTGGATTTGAACCCCAGCACTACAAACACAATTAAGTGTCCGAAAAACAAAAACCAGATGAAAAAAATAAATAAAGTTGTTTCTTACTCTTACTCCCTCTCTCTTAAAGAAGAAAAAAAATCCTGCCCTCTAGTTTTGAGAAGGTCGTACCTAATACTTCAGTCTTCTTCACTATCTTCTTGATGTTATTGCTCACAGTCGCCATCACAAGAATAGATTCCCCATGAAAAAAATATCTGAAAAAGTTAGAGATAAGTCAGAAAGGAGAACTGAGTGTGGTGGCAACTTTAACAGATCATTCCAGATTCAATTCCTTCAACTAGAATAAGCATGGTTAACTCCCTACTTTTAAGGTAATGAAGCAAGAACAACATTTCCTCTAGAGAAAGTTCTGGAACATGTTCTGCCCCGTTTGCAGGAGGCTGAGGAGGAGAATGGAACTCTGAGAATCACATCAGAGGAAGCTGGAGGGCTTGAATAGAATCATGAGGTCTTGGAAACAGATAAGTGGGACAAAAGGGGAAACCACTGGGGCAGTTAGGTGATGAAGCTCTTCCCCCAGCAACCATGTATATAGTGCAGCCCCAGGTGTGCACGTGTATTGTATTTTGTGACACGACATTGGAGAACAGGGCAGAGAAAAGCCAGTGAGCTGGGAGGGGAATGCATAAACACCCTTTGCTCCCCAGTCAGTCTGGACTACCCATGGCAGTGCCAGCCATTTAGCTTTACTCTAGGGTTCACAGCAACAAGTTCAAATGTATGGAAAAAGCAGCCATCTACAGTCACTAGCCTTCCATTATTTTGAAAAAGAAGGACTGCTGAGGGTCTGGAGTGGTGGTTCAGCGGTTACGGCACTTGCCTGGTATGTGCAAGTATGCAGATTCAAACTCCAGCACCCATGTACACAACTAAGTGTCAGAGCAATGAAAGCCATGTGAAAAACTCAATAAAAATTGATTCATTCTCTCTCTCTCTCTCTCTCTGTCTCTCTCTCTCATTGTCCTTCTATCTTAAAAAAGAAGAAGAAGAAGAAGAAGAAGAAGAAGAAGAAGAAGAAGAAGAAGTAGAAGAAGAAGAAGAAAAAGAAGAAGAAGAAGAAGAAGAAGAAGAAGAAGAAGAAGAAGAAGAAGAAGAAGAAGAAGAAGAAGAAGTAGTAGTAGTAGTAGAAGTGCTGAGGCACACATACACAGTTGAGAGGTGGGCCTGTTCCCCAGGCTGTCCCCTAGAGGGACATAGATTACCTCTTTGCTGAGGCAGACCAAGAAGTACAAGGACTTGTCAGATGTGAAGAACTGCCAGGAGGCCTTGGTCTGGGGATGCAGCCCCATCTAAGATGGAACATGCTGGACTTCGCAGATCAGCAACTGCACAGAACTCCTGTGGGGATTCCTGGGGTTAGCATGGGCCATTTTAGCTTGGCCTCTCCTCTCCCCAGAGTCATATGGGCATATTCAGAAGTGCTCCCAATGGAGAGGGGAAATCCCAGAGGATTGGGCATGGTCTGCACCTGAGACAACCGCTAAGGCAGGAGGTCTTGGAGGACCTGGATTCTGGCCCCCTCTCCCACTATACAGGATGGATGTCAGGGCCAGTAATGCCCTAAAGGGGTCCCTTTCATCCTGCAGGCTCTTAGTAGGCCTTATCTTTGGGCAAGCCTGTGTGATAATGTGTGATGTGTGGTGTGTGATGAAGACCAGGCCTCAGTACTGTGACCCACTGCAGCTAGTAATTATCGTAAGCACCAAGAGATGTGCACTGTGAGCATGAGGAGAAAATGGGAAGGTCTCAGTGAGAAGATTTGCTTCGGTATAACAAGAAAAGTGAACTTGCTGGGCATGGTGGCACACACCTATAACCCCAGTAGCTTGGGAGACTCAAACAGGAGGATCACAAGTTTAAGGCACTTTAGTGAGACTCTGTCTCAAATAAAAAATAAAAAGGGTTAAGATGTGGCTTAGTGGTTAAGTGCCTCTGGGTTCAATATCTGGAACTTCAAAAAAAAAAAAAAAAGAATAAAGAAAAGTGAACATGGGGAAAGGTTGGGAGGTTACTGCTTGTTGGTTACTGTTATAAATGAAATCACACAAGTGGTTGAGTTTGGGTGAGCAAGGAAGAAATTTTGCCTCAGCCGAAGGGAGAAAGAAAAATGTGCGCCTAGCAAGGAAGTGAGGGGTTATTAATTCCAACCTGACACAATACTGCCCTTCGCCCTAATTGGAGGAGCTCAGGTGCACAGTCTGTGGGATTGGCTGGGATTAGGTGGAGGCAGGTGCAAGAGAAAGTAGGCGGCGACTGGGAGAGAATGGGGGTGGGGGTTGCCGCACACATGGTGAGGGTCATAGTGATTCAGAGTTCAATGGAAGAGGATGGCTGAGTATCGGAAGGGGTCCTTGGAAAGAGGTGGATGGACACAGGTGGGCATACACAGGTGAGGGAGTTACTATCTTTAAAGGGGGAGGTGGTTCTAAAATGGAGATAGTAGGTTTTACATCACAATCTTTTAAGTTTGACAGAAAAGACATATATCTTACAGTTACAGAGCTCTGTTTGGGGTGATGGAAAAGTTGTGGATATAGATGTTGGTGATGGTTACACAACACTCTGAATGTATTTAATATTTCTGAGTTGTATAATTAAAAGTGGTTAAAATGGTAAATATCACATTATGTATATTTTACCACCATAAAAATTGTTTTAAAAAAGAAGTGTAGCATATGGAAGGCCCTGGGTTCTATCCTCAGCACCACACCACACACACACACACACACACACACACACACACAGAAGAATGCTGGGCATATTGAAGCATGCCTATAATTTCCAGTGACTCAGGATGCTGAGGCAAGAGGATCACAAGTTTAAGGCTACCTTCAGCAACTTAGTGAGGCCCTACGCAACTTAGCAAGATCTTGCCTCAAAAAATAAAAAGGGCTTGGGATGTAGCTCAGTGGTGAAGTGCCCCTGGATTCAATCCCCAGTACTGAAAGAAAGCAAAAAAGGAAAGAAAAAGAAAGAAAGAAAGAAAAAAGAAAGAAAGAAAGAAGAAAGAAAGAAAGAAAGAAAGAAAGAAAAAGAGAGCTGGGCATGGTGGCACACACCTATAATCCCAGAGATTTAGGAGTGGAGGAGCTGAGTCTGGAGGATCCCAAATTTGATACCAGCTTGGGAAACTTAGGGAGATATGTCTCAAAGTAAAAAAAAAAAAAATTGGACCAAGCTGGGGGCATACATAGCTCAGTGGCTCCAGGTTCAATACCTAGTACCAAGCAGGACGGAAGATAATATGGGAGATAAGAAAACAAAAGAAAGAAGGGATCTGTTTTAGTCAGCTTTTTGCTGCTGCAATTAAATGACCTGACAACAATATCAGATGGAAAAGTTTATTTTGAGGGCTCATGGTTTTGGTGGTCTTAGGCCATGAAAGGCTGGCTCCTTTCTTCGGAGTTTGAGGTAAGGCTGAATGGCATGGGGGCAGGCATGGTTCCAGGGAGCAGGGAGCTCAAGGTGTCACATCAGAATGCAGAACAGAGCAAAGAGACTCCACACCAGATACAGAATACATACCCCAAAGACATGCCCCCAATGACCCACCTCCTCCAGCCATACCCTACCAGCCTACAAATGCAAGTTAATCTTTATAAGGGGATTAACTTACTGATTGGGTCAACGTTCTTATAATCCAATCATTTCACCTCAACCTTCCCAAATTATCCCATGCGAGCTTTTGAGGGATACCTCACATTCAAACCATAGCAGGATCTGAGAGCTTCTAGAGGCTTCTATGAGCACTGACTTTTTTTTCCCTTTGTTCCCTCCAGATGACCACCCACTGAACCCCCAGCTCACGAGAGGGTGTTTGATGGTAGATGGTTCTGTCCTCAACTGCTCTGAGCTGGGCAGTTTCCACTACAGCTGTCACCTTGGCCTTGGGGAAAAGCTCAGTCATACAGAGGTAAAGCAGGTGCTGCCCATACTGCCACTCCACCCCACTCCTCACCTACTGTGTGTACATTCTTACATTTTTGAACTTTGTCCTAAGCAGCAACCTGTTTCAAAATATAAAAAAGGGCTGGGGATATGGCTTAGTGGTGAAGTGTCCCTAGGTTCAATCAGAAGCTGTGGTGGTGAATACTTTGACCTCAAAGTTGACCACACAGCTCTGTTGGAGAGTAGAGGAAAGATGGTAGCTGTTAGCACCTCCCTTCCAAGGAGCTGAGATGCAGGTAGAGGTTGGGGCCAGGATATTTTGTCTTAGCTGCAGGCCTTTTAGAGTTGCCCCATTGAGACTAAATTTAAAGGTGTTCTTATAACAGAACATTGACATTAGCATGAGGAGATGTGGCCCAAAACCTCCAGTGGAAGGGCAGTGGGCTTGCCAGATGCAACCCTGTGGTAGTCTAGAGACAGGTCCCTGCACATGTAGCTGCCTTTTCCACAGGACCCTTTGCATGCTACTGACTTCCTGATGCTTCCAGCAGTAGGACAGATGTAGGTGCTCACAGGGTCCATTGGTAGGGTGCATGAATATCCTGGTGGGATGTCAATACCCTATTCCAGTATGGTCACTAGCAAGGGCCCATGATGTCCACAGCATCAATTTTTTTTCTTTTTTTATTCAGAAATTTATTTGTTGAACAATCAAACAAGCTTCTAATAAAATAAAATTATATATATATATATATATATAAATTTTGAAAATTAGATTTACCCCCAAGAGTCCCCCCAATTACCCACCCTTATCCCTCCCCCCTCCTTCCCAATACATCTCTACAGATGCCTTAGGTTGTATGAAATTATACCTTATACCTTATCTGGATTTAAAACATGATAATAGACCTTCTTTCTCAATGGCCAGGGTCTATCTCTAGATTCCACAGATGAGCAAAGACATTCAATCGTTAGTTCTCTGGGTTATGTTGATTTCACCCAGCATAATTTCTTCCATAGCAATTCATTTACCTTCAAAGGCTGCAATATCATTGTTTCTAATTGCTGAGTAAAACTCCATGGTATATATGTACCACAGTTTTTGGATCCATTCATCCAGTGAGGGACATCTGGGTTGTTCCCATAATTTAGCTATTGTAAATTGAGCTGCTATTAACATCAATTTTGCTGTGTCACTGTAGTGTGCTGATAAATTTTCAGAGAGAAATTGGAAATGGAATTTGGTGTAAAATAACATTTTCCAGTTCAAAAATCTGTTAAGTGTATGTGAGTCAGACAAATGCATCTGCCAGTTACCTTCAGCACTCAGCCCCTTCACAAGCCCCCAATTTGTACCCTGGGCTACCACCCTCAGCTGGCTCTGCAGTACTTCACCAACTGCCCAGAAATGAAGGTAAGTCATCAAAGATACTTGACGCTTGTTGTCAGTGGTGATTTATAAGCCATGGACTTAAATGTTTCACAAGAGTGGAACAACTCTAAACTCCAGGTTGAAAATACATATGTATCGTTATACACCATCACCAGTCACCAGGCATTGTGCAGCCATGTCTGCTCTGTCACCCACCTCATTCTGCCCCATTATCTCACTCTGCTTCTACATGAACAGACTATGCACCTCCAGAGCCTCTCCTGTCTGTGTGGTCTTTCCAGCTAAAATTCTCCCTCACTCCCTTTCTGTCTTTCTATATATATATATATGTATTTTAATAATAACATGTAATAATAATATACTTTATATTATTATATGAATGCTTTTTGATATATTATCTAATATAATGTTATATAATAGTATATTAACATTATACATTATAGTGTATTATGTATCAATATAATTAATAATATATTATAATGTTTATACTATATAGATAGGATAATAGAATAATATATTGCTTAATATCAAATAAGATCATACATGTAATTTATCATATATTATATGAAAAGTACATATATTACACATATATATTTATTTTACAATCTCCTATGTCTTCCCAGACCTCCCTGATACAAAGCCCAAGTCCCAGGTCTTCCCACACCCAGCAGACAGATCCCTCCTGCGCAATATTTCCCCCTTGCCTGCTGCTCTTCTCACCCACTGCACTCTTTCCTCTCTTCAGAGGAAATAGGCAGGGCCACTGCAGTAACCTTAACCTTAAGAAAAATGTGCACCTAGCAAGGAAGTAAGGGGTTTTAAATTCCAATCTGATGCAATACTGCCCTTCTCCCTAATTGGAGGAACTCAGGTGCACAGTCTGTGTGATTGGCTGTGATTAGGTGCTCCACAGAGATCAGATCAGAGTGGTTTTTAGGACTGGTAACCAGGCCCTTCTGGTGATTTCTGGACAAGTGTATAAGGAGGGAAAGGGGACTTGAAGGAAAGGATTAATGTAGTTTTCTCAGACCCTGGACAGATGGACTCATCTGTCTACTCTCAAAATAACATATGGTGGTGACTTAGCCACCACAAAGCAAATTACTATAGTGGACACAATGGAATATGCCTAGATCTCCTCTTCAAGGTTGAGCCACCACCCACGGCAGCTGTCTCCAAAAACAGATGTAAGAGATGCATTCTCCAGAATAAATGTGAAGGCCCATCCTCTAGGAAAGGTTATGCCTTTGGGCATGAATAGGTTTTCTGTCCTCTTGCTTTCTGATTCCCTTGATTTGACGGCTATTGACCATTGTATTTGAAAAAGTCAACAAGAGGACAGAAGATCTGTCCAAGTAGTGCACAGCATGATCGGATCCTTTTTGTGCCCCCCATCTATAATGGCTTCTGCCTTAAGAGCAAGAAAACATCATGCATTTCTGAATTAATCATTTGCTGAAGAACAATCTAGCTGTTGAGAAAGATGCATGTGCTGGCTTCCAGCTACAGAGCCACTCTGATTCCACCTTTTTTGATTGGAATAAGGAATAGGGATGTGATGAAAGAAAATGATTTTCCAGGTAAAGAATGAGGACCATATTTTATATTTCACATAAAGAAAATACTTCTATAAGCAGTCGCTTTCCTGTTAGGTGATAGGAATCTGTGTGAATGTCCCATGGGGTGTATTATGGCAAGTGTGTTTATGTTCCCCCATGAATGTGTTTCCTCAAGGGTCAGATTCTCCTTATGTAACAACATTGTAAGAGTTAGACTTCTTAGTAAAATATCCCCCACTCATGGCTTCATAGGCATATGGGTATGATAACTAGATGGCCCACAATACGTATCGGACACTTACCACCAAGTACTAACTTCAGATCCCACAATGTCAGGGCAAAGACTTCCATGAGGCTGCCCTTTAGAGGTCCCAGGTTCACCTGCACTTCTGACAGACTGACTATAAATTTGGGATTATTCCCCAGGTTCACTAATTTACTGGAACACTCACAGTGCTCTGGAAAGCTGCATGCTTCCAAAGATGACAATAAAGAATATACATAATGGGCTGGAGAGGTGGCTTGGTGGTTATGGTGCTCGCCCTGCATGCACAAGTACACGGGTTCAAACCCCAGCAACCCACCTACTCAACTAAGTGTCAAAGCAACTTAATCCATGTGAAAAACTCAATAAAAATTGATTCTCTCTCTCTCTCTCTCTTTCTCTCTCTCTCTCTCTCTCTCTCACACACACACACACACACACACACACACACACACACACACACTGTCCTCTCTTTAAAAAAAACAAGTATATACATAAGGTGGGGTCTGGGATGGGAGTTGGAGGTCTCAGACAGAATTCTCACGCTTCTGCCTATGAGCATAAAGGATGTCACCTTCCCAGCATACCAGTGTGTTCACCAATCAAGGAGTTCCAAAATCAATTTTAGTGTCAAAGTATCCACTTGCTGAGGCTTTTGGCCTTCTCTTCTAGCATTCTCATGTGCAAACTATTTCCATTTTGTTATGCAACTCTTCTGGGTATGTTCCTTCATATTAGAGTGTTCTTTGATACTATTCAAGATATTTTGAGTATTTCAGGTTTCATGATGATTATACATACTTCATATTGATATAGTCAGTGTTAATGTCTACCAGAAATTTAATAATTGTGCCTTAAATGGAGCATCATCTCATAGTTGTTTTGGGAGGCCTCTGACTCCACAGAATCCAGGGAGGTCTGAGAACCCAGACGACTGATCCTATATAATCTATTGGATTAGTCTGTTCTTATTGTTATAACAAAATGCCTGAGGCTGGGTACTTCATAGAGAATTCTGGAGATTGAAGAGCATAGCAGTGGCATCTGCTTGGCTGTGATGAGGCTTGTCCTGGCTGCATCACAACATGATGGGTGATATCTTTGTGGATGCAAATGCAAGAGGGAGAGACAATATGATGAGGAGAAGCCAGAGAAATTCTGAGGCCTGGTTTGTTCTTTCATAACACATCACAGTGGATGGAACTATCCAGGGTCTGAGAAAACTACATTAATCCCTTTGACGATGGTGACCCAAATGACTTAATCACATTCCGTCAGACTCCAAATCCTTTTTTTTATTAGAGCATTATAATTATACATATACAATATTTGGGTTCATTTTTTCAAAATAATATATGCAAGGACTATAATTTTAATCCCCATTACCCCTTCCACTTTCTCTTTCCTCCTCCCTCTCCCTATTCTTTTTCCTCTTCTCTATTATCTTCTTTCACTCCTTTATTTGGTGTTGATTGCTATTTTCTACGCTCACATATATACAAATACATATCTATATGTTTATATATTTTCCACATACATATAGGTAAAATTCTTTTTATATGTTTTTTATTTTAAAGAAAGAGGGAGAGAGTAAAAGAAAAAGAGATGATCAATTTTATTTTTTTTCATCTGAACTTTGTTTCTCTAACACTTAGTTGTGTATATGGTGCTAAGGTTTGAACCTGGATCCTCAAGCATGACACTGCTCCAGCCCCGGTAAAATTCTTTTTGATTCATTTACATAAGCATGTAACATGCTGTTATTAAATTCATTGCATATTTATACCCCTTTCCATCTTTCCTCCCTCCCTTCCTTTCATTCTCCTTCTCCTCTAATCTTTCCTATATCTTTATGATATCCTGTACCCATCCG
Source organism: Aplodontia rufa (assembly GCA_004027875.1). NCBI lineage: Eukaryota > Metazoa > Chordata > Mammalia > Rodentia > Aplodontiidae > Aplodontia > Aplodontia rufa. Next base: position 29,193 of record PVKS010020857.1, read on the forward strand.
ACCATCTTCTTTCTTTTGCTATAGCTTCCATATATGAGTGGAAACATTGGACCCTTGATTTTCTGAATGTGACATATACTTAGCATAATTGTCTCCATTTTATCCATTTACCGTCAAATACCAGTATTTTATTATTCTCTTTTTTTAAAAGAGAGAAGGATGGTGAAAGAGAGAGAGAGAGAAAGAGAGAGAGAGAGAAAATCAATTTTTATTGAGTTTTGAGTTTTTCACATGGCTTTTGTTGCTCTGACACTAGTGCACGTGGGTGCTGGGGTTTGAACCTGTGTACTTTCCCATGCTGGACAAGTGCCATAACCACTGAGCCACCACTCCAGCCACTCATTATTCCTTTTTAAAAGTTAATTTAATTTTTAAAAAATTTTTAATTTATTATTTTTTAAGGTATACATGACATAAGATTATATAATGGCATAATTGTAAAAGCATGGAGCTTAACTTGTTCTAATTCAGTATCTAGTTTTCCCTCTTCCTATCCACCCATCCCATTTTCTTTTTTTTTCATATGTGAGAATAAGGTATACATTGACATACTTATAAAAGCTTGGAATGTACCTTTTTTTAACTCAGTTCCCAGTATTTCCCCTTCCCCTCCCTTACTCCTATCTCCTGTACTTGTTAGATATACTTGACAATATGATAAACATTGACATTTTAATAAATGCATGCTGTATAACATACATTAATTCAGTCCCTAGTATTTCCTGTTCTCCCCCACCTGGCCACCCCATTCTCTTCCCTCCACTCTACTGGACTTTCTATTATGTACTAATAGTTATTTTTTAAATTTAGTGACTTGTTGATATACATGTTGATGATATTCAATATAATATATTCATATATGAACATGAAAAAGTTAAGTATGATTCCTTCCATGAACTTTCCTTATCTCATTCCTCCTTTCTCCTTTTCCTTCCCCCTTGTATATTCCTCTCTTCTTTCCTTTTTTTGGGGAGTTAGCTTTCACATAACAAAGAGGACATTTAACCTTTGGTTTTTGGAGACAGGCTTATTTCACTTAGCATGATATCCCCCTGATCCATCCATTAGCCAGCAAATGACATGTCATTCTTCCTTATGGCTGAGTAATAATCCACATTTTTTTTATCCATTCATCAGTTGGTTCCATAGTTTAGCTATTGTGAATTGTGCTTCTATGAACATTGATGTGGCTGCATCACTATAGTATGCTGATTTTAGGTCTTTTGGTTATTCCATACCAAGGAATGGAATAACTGGGTCATATGGTGGATCCATTCCTAAATTTTTGAGGAATCTCCTCCATACCACTTTCCAGAGTTGTTGTACTAGTTTGCAATCCCACCAACAATGTGTAAGTGCACCATTTTCCCCACATCCTTGCCAACATTTATTGTTGATCATATTCTTGCTTATTGCCATTCTAACTGGAGTCAGATGAAATCTGAGTGTAGTTTTAATTTACATTTCTCTAATTGCTAGAGATGTCAAACATTTTTTGATATATTTTTGACCATTTGTATTTCTTCATCGAAGATGTGTCTGTTTAGTTCTTTTGCTCATTTATTAATTAGGTTATTAGGTTTTTTGAGGCTAACTTTTTTGATGCTCTTGACTAGATCTTTAGCTGTGCAGAAACTTTTTAGTTTAATTGCATCCCATTCATTTATTCTTGATTTTACAGCATGAGCCATAGGAGTTTTGCTAAGGAAGTAGCTGCTGACTCCTATATGCTGTAGTGTTGACCCTACTTCTTTTTCTAGTAAGTCTAAAGTTGTAGGCTTAATATCCAAGTCTTTGATCCATTTTGATTTAATTTTTTTGCAGGGCAAAAGATAAGGATCCTGCTTCAGATGTCTACATATGGCTGTTCAGTTTGTCCAACACCTTTGTTGAACAGGCTATCTTTCTTCCACACTATACTTTTGCCCCCTTTATCAAATATCAAATAGTTAAGGATGTGGGGGTTTGTCTCAGGATCTTCTATTCAGTTCCACTGGTCTTTGGTTCTGTTTTGATATCAATACAATGCTGTTTTTGCTACTACAGCTATGTAATATAATTTCAGGTCAGGGATTGAGATACCCCCTATTTCTTCCTTTCTATAGAGTAATGTTTTGGCTAGTCTGGGTCTCCTGTTGTTCCACATGAACTTGAGAATTGCTTTTTCTATATCTGTGATGAATGCTATCAGTATCTTGATGGGGATTGCACTGAATCTGTATAGGGCTTTGGGTAGAATGGCCATCTTTATTATGTTGATTCTGCCTAACCATGAACATGGAATGTTTTTCCATCTACTCAGGTTTTCTGTAATTTCTTTTTTTTAGTGTTTGATAGTTTTCTTTGTAGAGGTCCTTAATATCCTTTGTAAGGTTAATGCCCAAGTATTTCTCTTTTTTTGGAAGTGATGGTGAATGGGAGAGATTTCCTGATTTCTTCTTCTGCAGATTTGTTGCTGGAGTAAAGAAATACTAGTGATTTGCTGGAGTTGATCTTTTTAATGTATGTTTTGTATGCAATTTGCCAATATTTTATTGAGGATTTTTATATCTATGTTCATCAAGAATATTGGACTGACATTTTTTTCCTTGATTTGTCTTTGCCGGGTTTTTATATCAGGGTGATACTGGCTTCATAGAAGAGTTTGGCAGAGTTTCCTTCTTATCTAAGTCATGAAATAATTTGAGGAGGATTAGTATTATTTCTTCTTTAAAGGTGTGATAGAACTCAGCTGAGAATCCATACAGTCCTGTGTTTATCTTGGAAGGGTTTTGGTGGCTGCTTCAATTTCTTTACTAAATATTGATCAGTTTAAATTTTCTGTTTCCTCCTTATTAAATTCATATGGCTCATATGTCTCTAGGAATTCATCCACATATTTAGGATTTTCTAGTTTATTGCAGTATAACTTTTAAAATAGTTTCCAATGATCCTTTGGATTTCAGAAGTGTCTGTTGTGATGTTTCCTTCTTCATACTGTATTTTAATAATATGTGATTTTTCTCTTTTTCTTTTCATACTGTGGCTAATGGTTTATTGATTTCGTTTCTCCTTTTGGAAAGCTAACTTTTGTTTCTTTGATTTTTGTATAATTTTCTAGATTTCAATTTCATTAATTTCAGCTCTGATTTTAATTATTTCCTCTCTTCCACTGATTTTGGTGTTGATTTGTTTTTCTAGTGTCTTGAGTCAAAGTTTTAGATGATTGATTTTGTCTTTCTTTAATGAATGAGCTTAATTCTCTGAACTTTCCTCTTGGAAGTGTCTTCATAATCCCATAGATTTTGATATATTGTGTTTGATATGTGTTCTCATTAATCTCCAGGTATTAATTAATTTCTGCCCTGATTTCTTCTATTTTCCATTCACTATTACAATGTGTATTATTTAATCTCCAAGTGTTAGAGTGGTTTCTATTTTTTATCTTATCATTAATTTCAAGTTTCATTCCATTATGATCTGATAGAATGCAAGGTACTATCTTTATTATTTTGCACTTGCTAAGGTCTGCTTTGTACCCTAGAATATGTTCTATTTTAGAGACTGTTCCACGTGTTTCTGAGAAGAAAGTGTATTCAGATATTGATGGATGAATAAACATGTTGATTAGGTCCATACTATTAATTGTATGGTTTAATTCTATAATGTCTTTACTTATTTTTTTGTGTTGATGATCTGTACACAGATGAAAAAAGTGTGTTAAAGTCACCCAAAATTATTGCATCGTGGTCAATTTTGGTCTTGAATTGAGAAGAATTTGTTTTATGTGTATTGATGCTCCATTTTATGGGGCATATGTATTTATAATCATCCTATCCTGTTGCTCTATGATTCCCTTGAGTAGTATGAAATGACCCTTGTCTCTTCTGATTAATTTTGGCTTGAAGTACACTTTGTCTGATATGAGAATTATAATACTATAATACCTGCTTGTTTAGGAGAATTGTGTGCATGATGTATTTTTCCCCATCCCTTAATTTTCAACCTATGGAAGTCTTTGCCTGTGAGGTATGTCTCTTGCAGGCAGCATATTGTTGGATCTTGTTTTTAGTCCAATCTGCCAACCTATGTCTTTGAAAACTTTAGATCATTTACATTCAATGATATTATAGAGAGGTGACTTTTGTGTCTGCCATTTTGATTTATTTGTAGTGTTTACTTTGGTGTTAATTCTCTTTTGAATGGTTATTCCTCTAGTGTAATATCTCCATATGTTGGTTCTCATTTTTGTTTTTTATTTGTGAAATGTTTTACTGAGTATATTTTATAGTGCAGGCTTTCTAGTTATGAATTCTTTTAGCTTTTATTTATCATGGATGGTTTTAATTTCATCTTCAAATTTGAAACTTTTTTTGCTGGGCAGAGTATTCTTGGTTGGCATCCATTTTCTGTCAGAGCTTGGTATTCCAAGCCCTCCTTGCTTCTAGGTTCTGGGTCGATAAATCAGATGTGATACAAACTGATTTTCCTCTAAATGTGATTTGTCAGTTCTGTCTTGCAGCTTTTAAGATTCTGTTCTTGTTCTGGATGTTAGGCATTTTCATAATAATGTGCCTTGGATTTTTTTCTATTATGACTTTGTACATTTGGAATTCTATGGGCCTCTTGAACATGAGTTTCTGTTTCATTCTCAAGGTTTGTAACATTTTCTGATAATATTTCATTTAAAATATTGTACACTCAAGGATGGAGCCATGGCTCCATGGTGGAGTGCTTACACAGCATGCACAAGGACCTGGGATCAAGCCCTAAAATCACATATACAACCAAGTGTCTAATACCCTAAAAGCAAATGAAAAATAAATAAATAAAATTGCTACTTTCTCTCTCAGTCACTTTCTCTATCTTTAAAAAGAAATTGTGTAGTCCATTAGTTTGTGTCACCAAATCTTCCTCTACACCAAACTCTCAAATTTGGTCTCTTGATGTTATCCCAGATTTCTTAAATATCTGGTCATAATCTCTTAACATGTTTTCTCTATAGTCTACTTTATTTTCAAGATTTTGTATTTTGTCTTTGAGGCCTAAAAAATTGTTCTTCCAAGTGGTCTAAACTATTGGTGGTGCTTTCCATTGAATTTTATTTTAAAGAGAGAGGGACAGAGAGAGAGAGACAGAGAAAGGGAAAAACAACTTTATTTAGTTTTTCACATGGCCTCAGTTGCTCTAACACTTAGTTGTGTACATGGGTTGGGGTTTGAACCCGGGTCCTCTTGCTTGCAAGGCAAGCGCCGAAACAGCTGAGCCACTGCTCCAGCCCCTCCGTTGAATTTTTAATTTTGTTTATTGATGCCTTCATTTCAAGGATTTGTGTTTGATTCTTTACCAGGATATCTCTTAATTGATCTTTCACTTTCTATATTTTTTCTTTGAATTCATTTATTATATTATCTTTTAACTCATAGTACAGTTTTTTAAATTTATTTTTTATTAGTGCATTATAGTTTTACATAATAATGGGATTAGTTATCACATATTCCTAGATGCACACAAATCACTAATACAATTTGTTCAATATCCCCCCCCACTCCTCTACCTCCCTCCTCCTGTCCCCTGATCTCTGCTTCTGGGTCCTATATTGTTCCTAAAAACCCCAAATACAATGAAATAATTTACATATATGGCTATAGTGTATACAGTGACATTTATAACAGCTTGGAATGTACCTTGCTTTATCTTAGTTCCAATATTTCCCATTCTACTCCCTTCCTATCATTCCTTGTTATTCTTCAAAATATTTGACAATAGGATTAAACATTTACATTTTTGTACAGGTTTGCAGCATAGCTTGTTCAAAGATTTTATGAAGTATCTTCCAACTGTATCATGTAAATATTAACATTTTGCATTTTTGTTTTATGGACCTAACACAGGAGTTTGTCTACCTTATTCTCAAGCCTGGATTTAAGCCCAGCCTCCACAAATGAAGTACATCATTCTGCCTCTGACTCTCTGGGTTTGGCTAACTTCACTCAGCATGATTTCTTCCATTGCCATCCATTTATCTTCAATAGATGCAATATCATTGTTTCTAATAGTTGAGAAGAACTCCATTATATATGTATGTATGTGTGTGTGTGTATATATATATACATATATATATATGGTATATATATATATATATATATATATATATATATACCAAAGTTTTTTGATACATTCATCCAGTTAGGGGCATTTGGTTGGTTCCATAATTTAGCTATTGTAAATTGAGCTGCTATGAACATGAATTTTGCTGTATAGCTGTAATGTGCTGATTCTAACTCCTCTAGGAAAATAACCAGAAGAGGGATAGATGGGTCATATGATGGATCCAACCCTAATATTTTGAGGATTCTCCACATTGATTTTCAGAGGAGCTGGACCAGTCTGCAATTCCACCAACAGTCTGCTAGTGTTCCTATCTTCCCCAAATCCCTCCAGCATTTGTTATTGTTTGTATTCTTCACATTTGCCAGTCTGACTGGAGTGAGGTGAAATCTTAATGTAGTTTTGATGTGCATTTCTCTGATTGCCAGTGATTTAGAACACTTTCTCATGTATTCATTGGCTTACTCAATGTCCTCTGTTGAGAAGTTTCTGTTTAGCTCTTGGGCCCATTTATTGATTGGATTATTTGTGCTTTTAATATTGAGTTTTTTACTTCTTTGTAAATTTTGGATATTAGTCCCCTGTCAGAGGGATCACAGGGCATGATTCTCTCCCATTCTGTAGGTTGTCTCTTGATTGTTTTGACTATTTCCTTGGCTATCCAGAAACTTTTTAGTTAAATGGCATCCCACTCATTGATTTTTCTTTTCTTTTCTTTTTTTAAAAAGAGAAACAACTTTATTTAGTTTTTCACATGGCCTTAGTTTCTCCAACACTTAGTTGTGTACGTGGTGCTGGGGTTTGAACCCGGGTCCTCGTGCTTGCCAGGCAAGCGCCAAAACCACTGAGCCACCACTCCAGCCCCCT
>PVKS010020858.1:0-36231 GCA_004027875.1 Aplodontia rufa
GTGAATCTCAGGGGAGGTTTCCATGCATTTTCCACACTCATTCGTGAATCTCAGGGGAGCTTCCCGTGCAGTTTCTACACTCATTCGTGAATCTTGGGGAGGTTTCCATGCACTTTCCACACTCATTCGTGACTCTCAGGGGAGCTGCCCATGTACTTTGCACACTCATTTGTGAATCTCAGGGGAGGTTTCTATGGTTTTCCACACTCATTCGTGAATCTCAGGGGAGCTTCCCGTGCAGTTTCTACACTCATTCGTGAATCTTGGGGAGGTTTCCATGCACTTTCCACACTCATTCGTGAATCTCAGGGGAGCTTCCCATGCACTTTCTACACTCATTCGTGAATCTCAGGGGAGCCATGCACTTTCTACACTCATTCGTGAATCTCAGGGGAACTTCCCATGCACTTTCTACACTCATTCGCGAATCTAAGGGAAGATTCCCATGCAATTTCTACACTCATTCGTGAATCTAAGGGGAGCTTCCCATGCACTTTCCACACTTATTTGTGAATCTAGGGGAGGTTCCCATGTGTTTTGCACACCCCATGGGTTTTTAGTACCTCATTAGCTGTGCTGTGTCAGCCTTTTAGGGAGTCCCTGATTTTCAGTTGCTTGATGGAATGGTGGGTTCTGGAAACAGTAGCTTCACCCCTGTGTCACTTGGAGTATAGTCATAGTTTGCATAGTGTCCCCCAGAGCTCCTGTGTTGACGTTCAGAGGTGAAATGATCACTTGTGTGAGCTGGAACCTCCTCCAAGGATTAATGCTTTCGATGGAGGACTAATCTGAAAGGGCTACTCCGCTGGGTGGTGGCTGAAGGGAGGGTGGGCATGGCTGGAGGAAGTATTTGTACGCATGTGTCTCAATGTGCCAAACATGCTATCCACTCTTAGATGCATCCTTTAGAAGCAGGGGCAGGAAAGAGGCAGGCATAGGTGAAGAGGGATTTATTTTGTGGGATGCATGGGAGGGAGGATATGTCCAGCTGCGGCTTCCTTCCTTTGGCTGATGCTCTAAGGATAAGTCCACATGCTAACCACACACACGTGCACACACACATGCACATACACACGTACAAATTCTCTATAACACAGAACTGGCTCACATGGTGATGGCATCTAAGAAGTCCTACCGTTGCCTTCTGCATGCTGGAGACCAGGGTAAGCCTGTGGTGCAGTTCAGGTCTGTGATGTCTGAGGACAGAAGTTGGGTGTCCCAGCTCAGACAGAGAGAATGAGCCCCTCTTCCCTTTTGTTCTGAAGCCTCATTGGCTGTGCAATGCTCACTGTATTGGGGAGGACATATCTTCTTGACTTGGTCTACCATGTCCTCCAAGCCATTGGGGTATCCTGCAGTTCTGTGGATAGGCAAGGTGAAGGCGGCGGGCGGGGCTGCCATTGTCCCAGAGCCTGAGGAGGCTGCCCTGCTCATGTCCCGAGTGCCAGGGGAGCTTCTTCCCCAACAAACTGGGAAAGGCTGATTTGGGAAGGAAATTACGTTGGAAATAGTACATTTTCCCTTCCTCCATGCCCCAGAGGATGAGTGCAGCAGAGGTCCTCTGAAATCGCAGGAGGGCGAGCTTCTGTGCCTTTGTGCTGTTCCATCCCATCTGTCACTGTCTAGGGATGGGAAAGCCATCCATAAATCCCATTTACACTATGGAAGTCTCTGTGTAGAGAGGTGGACGTTTCCTAAATCAAGATAGGATTAGGAATCTGTAAGGTTGTGGCTTATGGTAAAAATAATACGTGTTTTTCTACGTATTTAATACTGTAAAAGTTGGATTCAATTTTCAATATTTTAATGATACTTCACCTTATTTAAAGAACCAAGTTGTAAATATATGTGTGTAGGTGAATACAATTTGAAATATAACTTTAAAAAAACATTTTAAAGTTTTTTCATTATTAAAGTTTAAATCTTGTATTGAGGCTTTTATAAGTAATTGTGTTTTTAGTCTTGTATAATAGGGATGGATATAAACTTTTATCTATCTGTCATTTTCCGTGCAAACAAATCTGTTATTACTTATGTATTTTATGTGTTTAGTGACTACTTATATTTTATTCCATTGGTTTAAATTTCTACTTTTTTCTATGCATGAACTCTATGCTGAAGGTAGAGTTTAGTTAAAAGCATGAATTCTGGAAATAAATAGTGTAGACCTGGCTCTGCCATTGGCCAGCTGTGTGACTTTGGGCAAACGCGTTACTCTTTCTGTGTGCAGTTTCTGTATCTGTAACTTGCAGCAGCTGCTTGTTCTTTTTTAGGACTCAGTGAATTAGCGCATAAGGTGATATAGGAAAGCATATGGAACTATGCCCGGTGCATGTCATTGATGTGTCATTATTGTTGACATCATCAATCATATACTTATTTAATCTTAAAGAGTTGTCCTCTAAACTGAAAGAGAGCCAGTGAACTGTTTGTGGATGGAAACAGAGCTCGTCAGCAGAATGGATGCTGGGCAGCTCCCTGTCCACCTGGACTGTGGATGGAGAGCAGCTTCAGACCCTCTTGAGTTTTCCTTGCATGTGCCTTTTGGTGGAAACTGAGGATGGTGGCATGGTGTACATAGGCTCATGTGACGTGCAAACTTGTTTTCTTCACCTTGAATTTTTTTGATTCAATATTACTTGTGATCACATTCAAATGATTTTCCCTCCTCTGGTGCCTGTAGTATGTTTGGGCAGTGGGTTAACCAATGGCTCGTTAGAAGAAGCTTATGCTCCGTCAGCAAACTCTTGTACCGGCATTTTACAGAGTACCTAATAGGACTGATTCCTTGTTGGACTTTGCTGCTGGTATAAAACTGCAATTGGATGTGGAAGGGAAACACTCTGAGGGATATGACATTACACTTTCTCATGTCTCTGGTGGCAGAATGAAAGAATCAGAGGATCCCATCCTAAAATTTTTGTTCCAGAAGTTTCATGATGCATGGATTTAAGTTGGAGTACAATCCACATTAAGCAAAGATTTCAAAAAACTGGTCCTTTTCAAAGAATTTGAGAAAGCCTATTTTTCTTTGCAAAGGTGATGAGGAAGTGGTTCTAAGTGACAGATAACTACAACATAGACCTGTGCTGCTCTGGGGACACAAGAGTGGCTCCAAAGGTGTCCTAATGCCTGGAATCTGTGGATGTCACCTTATGGGGCAGAAGAAATCTTGCAGATGTGATGAAGTTAGGGGTCTTGAGCAAGATTATTCTGAATTATTCCTGAGTCCTCAAGGTAATGCCAAGAGGCCTTGTAAGAGGGAGGTGGAGGAAGATTTGCCACGGGGAGAAAGCAGTAGGATCAAAGAGCAGAGGGAGCAAAGGTTCGTGGCAGTGGCCTGGGAGATGGAAGGAAGCCCCGAGCCACGGTGCAGGATGAAAAGACAGGGCAGGATGCTGCTCTGGAGTTTGGGGACACGTGGCCCCACTGTCTTGCTTTTGTCCCAGGAAAACCCATTCAGATTTCTGACCTCCAGAAGCACAAGGGAATAAGTTTGAGTTTATGGGATTAGTTGCAGTATTTGTTTTTTACATAGGAAACTAGTGTATCACTCCTCTGTCTAACTGGTAGGCTTTTGGCCTAGGGGTGCTGAGTTTCTAAAAATACAATTAATATTCCCATGTATAATGAACCTGTGCCAAACTGTAACACCTACTGTGTCAAAGAAGGGGGAGAATTAAAATGCAAAAAAAAAAAAAAAAAATCAGGAGATATGCAGGGGTATGACTGAGGCCTGTGGAGGGACAGCGGCAGGGCTTCTTGAGTTTCCAGACAGCTGCACCCTGGCTGTCCTGTACATCTGTTTAGTGCAGGGCGCTGCTACAGCCTAGTGTGAGACAATCAGAGATTGCAAGCTTCTTGAGCTCCTTACGGTGCCCCCTGTCCAGCCCTGTCCTGTCCCCCCTTCTCCCAGGCGTGAAGGTGTTCTCATAGGAGCTCTCCAGGCTGCATGTACTTTTCAATCCAATGAAAACTCAGAGAACATCCTGGAAGGAACAAAGAATGTTTTTCTTTTGAAGAAAACTTGGTGGAGTCTGGAGGATTTGACACCTTTTGGTTCAAGTGTGGTGGTGGATTCTCTGGCAGGGATGGCTTTTCCAAGGATGGTAAATTCCTCCTGCTGGAGAGCTGTAGGCATGAGTCATCCAAGTCTTTAAGCTTACCAGGACACACCTGGAACCCATTCGGCTGTGTGCATTTTCTTTTTATTTATTTTATTTCTATTTTTATTTTTTTAGAGAGAAGGACAGAGGGAGAGGGATAGGGAGAGAGAATCAATTTTTATTGCGTTTTTCACATGGCTTTCGTTGCTCCCACACTTAGTTGTGTATGTGGGTACTGGGGTTTGAACTCGTGTACTTGCGCATGCTGGACAAGGGCTGTAACCTCCCAGACACCACTCCAGCCCCTGCATTTTCTTTTTAGTTGCTGAAGAGGAGAAATTTATTTTCCTAAAATATTTTAGTGGCAGATTCACACGGACAGCGTTGAGCTTGCTTCAGCCCTCACTTTGCGTAGTTGGCTTGCCTTTCCAATGCCTTTTCCGTGAAATAAGGCAGAGCATTTTTACTACTTGAATTTGGCTTCTCTTTATTCTTCGTTTTCATTAATGCTTTTCCTACTTTGGCAAACGGGTCTATTTGGTGTACAACATTCCAGGAAAATTGCTTAATTACTGAAAAACTTTGACTGGAATTCAGGAAGAACATGCAGCGGAACATATTTGTTCAGGTTAAGTTTATGTGACTTTCAAAATTAGATAAAAATAATCTCTAGCAAAACCAAATTGGGGCTCTCATTGAGCGGACTTGCTTTCAGCACTACAGAAAGAGATGGTGCTTAAGGCTGCCTTTAATTTAAAAAGCCTTAAAAGGAAAGGCAGGAAGCAAAACAGCTTCGGCTGGCATTGAACCAGGCTGCTCTTGAGATATTTCCAGAATATTCCACACAGTGCGGCAGAATTGAACATGAACGTTGACTTTTAAAACTGTCCTGTGTGCATTAAGAGCCCTGGTACTGCAAGCACCTAATTAAAAAATGGGGAGAGAGGAAAATAACTCTGGATTAGGAGTCGAAGGCCAGGATTTCTACTTGGGGGTTCATCATTTTCCATGCACCTAACTTTAGACAAGTGCCTTCGATGCACTGAGATTCAGTGTCTTTGTTTGCAAAATAGCAAATGCTTCCCGCTCAGCAGTCTCTGGAGGACCTACAGATTAGTAATATGGAAACACTTAGAAAATACATGATACAGCAAGGAAGTGTGTAAATTTCGAAGCTGTTTTGGCCCCTGCTGAAATTGGCTAACTTTTTTTGCACATTTATTTACCCTGGGATGAGGTAGAGAAGAATGTGTTCTGCTCTCTTTCTGTGAAACGAGGGACAGCAGGGGCTGGCTTAGCTGCTGTCTCTTCTGGAAGCAAAAGTTGTGACTTTCTTTTCCTTCTGATGCCAGGAACCTGACTAATGAGTGCTTCTCTGCCTTTGTTCTTGCCTAGACTCCAAAGGGGGTTCCCAAGATTCTTTTCCCTCAGTCCCTGGTTAAGAGAGCAAGGTGTTTGTGCCTAGAACAGCCGAGCAGAGGACAAGTTGCATGTTGTTGGGGTGTTGTTGCATTGGGGGTGCACAGATTGTTTATCACGACTTCCCCTGAGGCTCCTTCCTGGTCACTAACAGGGTGATTTAGCTTTGCTTGTAGATTTTCCCAGGACACTGCTGCTGGACAGATGAGCCTGGGATGATTCCAGGTTGGAGAGGTCTTCTCAGCAGGGTGCCTTTGGGTTCTTTTATTAGGACTCTTTTGTCCAAATGGCAGATACTTTCCCTTGGATTTCCAGTACTGGGAATGGCACTGCACTGGTCATTATAACCTGAGATAGTTTTCAGTCTTGCCATTGCATCCTGAATTTGCCAGGTTTAGAAGTTAGACTCTCCGAATGGATCTCATTAGCTGAGAACGGTGTAAACTGAAAACAGGACATATCATTCTATATTATAATAATAGAGGCAAGAAGGACTCCGTGTGCCCATATCCCCATTTCTTTGAATGTGATATACCAGCTGTAGAAAGGCCGCATTGCATGGTGGGAAATTTATCATCCCCAGGATTATGCAGGGTACACTTACCTGAATTCCATAAGGGTTTGGAGGAGATTATCAATGCAAGAGTCATTCATGGCTACTGAGAGGATTCAGGCTGTTTCTAGCTCTTAAGGTGGATATGAGGAAAATGATATTCAGTGTTTACGTGGAATGAAATCTGAATGACCTACGACAACATCTGATCACACATTATTGGAACTGCTGTGGCAGCCTGAATGGTATTCATCTGGTTGTTGTGACAACTTTCTGTGTGTCTAATGGTTGTCACCAAAAGTATGCTCTAAAATTTGTTTGAGTCAGTTCCTAAAATTATATTTTAGAATGTTTCTTCTGATTGATTGTTAAAACTAACCTTAGTTTGAAATTCTTGTTGAGAAAAAAAGGGAGAGAATTCCAATATTCACCAATATATGTACAATACTGTAAATTATATTAACATGGGAAAAGAGCTGGAGGCATAATATATTTTAAGCACATGTAATTTGGCGCTGAAGCGGTGGCTCAGCAGTTGCGGTACTTGCCTGGCATGTGCGAGAATGTGGGTTCAAACCCTAGCACCACGTACATGATGGGGTTTCAGAGCAGCAAAGGCTACATGAAAAACTAAACGGAGTTGATTCTTTCTCTCTCACTGTCCCTCTCTCTCTCTAAAAAAGAAAAGAACATGCAATTTTAGTTATTTAAACTATTTACTGTAAATGCAACAAGTTTAGCAAATCATCATTTTTTCCCTTAACTTGGAGATGAGACTTCTTTTACAACTAAAAACATCAACATCTTGTAATAATACATAAAATAACTCACAAAGGACTTGAAAAATCATGTCTAAAAAGTGTCTGTTCCCCAATAGTCTGTATTCGCCAATCCAGAAATACAATATCACCTGTTCATCATTTGAGATTCCATTTGTATGTGAAAATCTGTGAACTATTAGATTCGAATGTGCCCCAGTTCAAGCAATGCTGAGGAGTAAGCAGCGTGTTTATGATAGTATGTAATCGCGATCTGCCAGTGTCTTTCTGGAAGGAGGGAAGGAGACGGTACAGTAGCAGAAGACTGAGCAGACCCTGAAGCCTTTGGCCCATGCCTCCTGCCAGATGCCCTGGGGCTACAGTGTCTCAGCCTCCAATCAGAAGCTCTTTCTTCTAGTGCCCTTCTAGATTCCAGGGAACTGAATTTCTTGTTCTGGCCCCATGGATGTTACCTCATCAGAGAACTCTCCCCTGGACATCCTGTCAGAAATAACCTATGGCCGTCCTCACCCCAGATCAGTGGCTTCTCCCTTTGTCTTTAGCTCCTTCCTCCCCACTATCACTATTTGAAATAAGCTGCTTTTTGGGCGGGGTGTGTGGCAGAGGAGGCTGCTAATATCTTGGAGGCCAGGAAGCAGAGCAAAAGAGAAAGGGACCAGGTTCCAGGGACCTAAGTTCCTGGGCCCAGAGAGGAACTGTCCCAGGCTCCACCAATGCTCTGCTTGGCCAGAATTGGCTGAAGGTTGCTTATTACCCAGCCTCTCGCCATTCTGAGCCATTGACAGGTCACCCAGTTTTCACTGTTCGATTTGGAGGGCCCTAATGAGCACCCTCATTAAAGCCTCCTAATGAGAGGCCCTGATGGGGTCTCCTCACTGTAAATTTGCCCCTCATTATAAATTCCCTTTTCATTCATTGTGTATGTAAGCAGATCTTCTGTACTAGGTACCAAGAAAACAGTGGTGGACATGACAGACATGGTTGAAGAACCTTCCAGAACTTCCATTTTACCCAAGATGGGTAGTTGCAGAATAGCTGCAGTGAAATGGGAGGAGGTTGTGGAAGGACACAGAGGACCCCAGGGCACACAGCAGGGGTGGAGGGCCATGGTTTGGACTCCCGAGGAAGGGAGGCCGTCTTCCAGGCAGAGGGACATGTCACTGGAAAGCAAGAGATTCGAGAACACTCAGAGCAAGCCTGGAAACATTCTGTCAGGCTCGTGACTGCACCCCCCCCCCCATTTGTCAACATTCCTCTCCACAGCCTGGACAGTGCGTTGGAAGAATGCAAGGTCAGATGTGGGGAAACAGCAGAGGAGGCTCTTCTGGAGCCCACTCCCGATATGAGGGGGACATTTGCCCAAATGCAGTAGAGGAGCTGGAGGGTCAGCGGCCACCCCACAGGCACTTAGGAGGCTTGGTATGTAGGATTTGATGACTGCTGGGTGTGCTGGGGGAGGAGGCGTGGCACGAAGAGGGAGATGACACTCACTGGTTTTTGCTAGGTGCTTGGAAGAAGGGCTGCTCTGGTCTCCAAGGCGAGCACGGAGGAGAAGCCATGTTAGTCGTTGGTGTCAGCAGCATATGGGGTGATAAATTTGAATCTTTGTATGCTAAGGCTCTGCTCCGTGACTCATCTCTCCCCAGTTGCTTTGAGTCTTATGATCATGAAGTGGAAATTCTGTCTTGTGCTGTATTTCTGGAGTCTGGTAGATAATTCTAGGCTGAACCAGATTTCTGCCAGGGTCACCACTTGGCCTTTGCAGGTGTCCTTTCCTCTTAGACTGCCTGAGGGATGATCTCAAAGGCCATGTATGAAGTTGGCCATATGTGAGAGCCTAGATCTCAGAAAAGACCTCAGCAGTATGTTCTGCCGAGAGTAAAAGGCATTTAGACCCATATTGTGTAGAAGGCATGAAAAAGCAAGTCTGGTGAAATAATCCATTTATTCTTAAAGAAGGAGATTGAGATCTATATGGGGAAAGCAAGATGATGGCCTTCCGGCCGACTGCTCACACCCCTCTCCGAGGAGCTAGTTACCCTGCAAATCTGCACCAACTGCTGGGATGCTTTCCACCTGAAAGTGACCTGAGGGTCATGGAGATGAAGACCTGCTGCTTTTGGGCAACGGTGGAAGCTCGGTCACTCCCTTTATGTGGACTTAAATGCTCCTTTATTACAGTGATCAAACATAATTAAATCAATTGTGATGGGCGCAGCCGTGTAATTGACTGAATTTATTCTTTTTCTAGTTAAGAAGCTCCTCAGCTACCTTCCTAATTCCAGTCCTTTTAAAGAAGAATAACATTGTTTAATGAGAAATTGAATCCATTTGATTTTAGTTTTGGTTGTTGCTACAACTTAAGGTCAGTTTTTAACAAATACTCAGTAATTATTTAATTTGAGAATGCTTGTGAGAACTTACGGAGAGGAGTTCTCTGAGAAGTGCAGTGATCCTGGGATGGCATGTGGAGGGGATGACTTCAGTGAGAGTGAACTCATGGAAATGGAGGTCAGCTGTGTTCTGGGACCTCATGGCTGGGGTTTGCTGTTCTGGAAGCCCCCTGTGCCTTGGATCTTGAGGCCTTTGTTTAGATGGGTCGCTCTGCCTTCTCAACATGTCCTCCTGCCATTGCTTTACACAATTAGTAATCACACAGTCGCACAGAGCCTTCTCATCCCCATCAGCCTCTTTCCCCTTATTTTGATGGTGCAAGAGACCCAGGATCTCTCCTTCCGCCCCTATCCCATGGAATGCACAAAGCTGCATATTAATTATGGCTTCTTCCTTAAAGGGGGTCTTTTGGTACCAATCTCTCTAATGACTGAAGTTTTCAAGACTCTGCAGTCTTTTACAACCCAAACTAAAAGGTTTCCCAAAAAATGTCCATTATACTCATTATTGTTTAATAATTTGGAAGTCACACTGAACGTGAGAGCTGTTTATCAGCCTACTGGAAGCTTAAGTATAAATTAAAGCATTTTATAGCAACTAGCTATGGGTATGAACAAAGTGAAAAAGAGATCAAGTAATTTTAGCAACTCTCAGCCAATGATTTGAAGTTAAAACAATCTATGTAGTCTTTAATAGAGTGTTCCCATTATACGTAACATAAAATTAAACTTCTACAGCCAAATTGGCCCTTGTCTAATGCTAAATCAATCTTCAGATGATCCTAAAAGGAAGCCTGAACTATCTGGTCAGTCCTATTCTTTTATCTGTCTGCAGCCCTCTTGTAGATTATTCTGGGTAGATGTGTTAATTGAATTACATTTGAAAGTTCTGTAGGAAGCTGAAGACCAGCAGTGCTGGGTGCCATTTCTCTTGATGTGTCTCCTTACTCTTTCTGGTTTTATTTTTAACCTATTTCAAGCATTTGACTGTGTTCTTGGTGAATGTGGAAAAGAGTTGCTTGAGTGACAGCTAATCTACCAGGACAAGTTCCTGATTGCGCCTTGGAGACAATTCTTATAGCTCATTGCCACTGCAGAGCTAGAAGTCAAAGCCAATGAAGACGCACCAAGCTATGAATCTAGGCACTGGCGCCGCACCTCCTCCTAGCAGAAGGAAGCCTGGGCTCCCTCTCGGGAAAGCTGTCGGCACAGGTGTTTGAGGCCACTGCTGAGAACTGGAATGGCGGGTGTTTGGTTATTGGTGCACCGACTGGTCTTCTTGGTGGAAGAGGAAGAACAAGTGACTTTTTTCCAAGTGCTTCATAAAAACCAGATGAACGAGGGAGGTGTGACAACCTCTACCATGGAATCAGAGAATTCTGATTGACTCCCTGTGGACCTCGCCCCACAAAGATTACAGGGCTTCAGTCAGGCAGTCTATTTCCTGTTCCCAAAACAGCCTGAACATGAGATCACTCACTGGTAATTAGTGAAAATAACTGATGAATTGTGGGTGTGGGATGGAAGTTTGAGTCACAGACATGTGAAGTATGATTTTTTAAAAATTAAACTAAGTGGATTTCATCATTGGATAAACCAATCTTAAATGATCTTTCTGTTGAAAGTGAAATGCTGTTTCTTTCAACCTTTAATAAAAGTGTACTAGATCAAGGGCAGGAGGAGGAAATGGAGTGTCATTGGTTAATCATCATTGTGGTTATGCTAGATGCTCCCAGAGCACTTTTCCTCCAAGTTAATATATTCTCTGTCCAAATGAAGGATAACCAGCCTTCAGTTCAGGATTCTGAATTGTGTTGTAATTTTTGTTCAGAAAAAATTACTAGGTGAGAAATTTCTATTTCAATCAAGAGATCAGGTAGCGGACTGCTGGCTCTGATGGGGGTCTGTTTTACCAGCATAGGGGATCAGCACACAGGGAGAGTGGAGGGCTTTGGAAGACGTGATATGCTGAAAATGAGGGTACACTTGAAGGAACTGGACAGATGGCCCTTCCTTGTTCAGCTGTTATTCTGACATAATACAGTGGCATCACCGGTGCGTCTCTTCTCTCTAGAATGTCGCATCTCAGGAGAGTGGAGGCTTCCTCCTCCTCCTCTCTACTGCTTTTCCAAAGCTGGCAGCAGTTTCTGACAATCGGTAGGTGCTTATTATTTGCTAAATACTCCGGTGGAAAAAATTCAGGTGGTACTTTTTGGAAACTAAAAATAAATATTTGCATTTTCTTGTTCCATACCTTAGCAAGAAGAAGAATATGGTTTGTAATCTGTAAGCAGTAAACATCATTAATAGTAATGAGAGGGAGTGATTACTGCCAGCTGTCATTTATAAATGTTTCTGTGTCTGGTGTTTCTGGATACTTAATGTCTTAAATGATGCTAAGTGTTTGGCTTTTAAAGAAATCTGGGACTTTAATTTTTGTCCCATTACAACAAGCAGTTTATGGAGTGCTTGGAGTTTGGGGCATATAGTTCCTCCATCCTTAGGGATAAGAGTGTTCTCATTTCATGAGCTGCTGTGCAGGCCTTTATCCATCACCAGGTGTCCAATGCTGCAAGTGTTCATTTTTAAAAGTTTGAGCGATGTTATTTAAAGTACCCAGAGATGACCATATGAATTTCCCACCATTCAAGGTTAGCCCAGCTATGGACGAATTTGCTCAGTAGTGTGTGGTAGTGGAGTGGACAGAGGTGCTCTGGCCACAGCCCGTTTGCCTCTGATGTGCACTTGCTTGGAGCCGTTGGAACAGGTAGCTCTAAGGACACAAGCTCTCTCTGTCACCCTGCTGTGAGTCTCCAAGGTCACCTGCACTGGGAGGGGCCTCTCTTGGCCTCCTACCCGCTGAAGTGCCCGTTTCTCCCTACTCTTAGTCACTATTCCTATTGACCAAAGAAGAGCGGAGAAACTCTCCTCGTGGGGAATAGCGGCCAGAGGAGCCGCGCTCCTGCGCACCTGGCTGGGCAGGTGGGTGAGAGGGTCCACAGCGTATGTTAGCACACTCTCTCCCTTTCTTGCTATTTTTTTTTTTTGTTGTTGGTTGAAATACTGGAGAGGGGCCAGAGGCTCTTGTCCTTTGACTGACGACTTCATTCCAGTTACTCAAGTGTTCCCTGCACCCAGTGACTGTCCTTGGAGTAAAACTTTGTGACCCTGGTTGTGTCTTTTGGGAGAAGATCCAGAAAATCCCCTTCCAGGTCCGCTTTGCCTTCCTCTCTCCCCTTGCCTAGGACCCCGGTGGAGGGGGTTCAGTGGCAGGGGGCCTGCATTTTCACAGCCATCTTTCCAGATGGATTTCACAGGCTCCTTCCTCCCCTTGAGTTGAGGCTGCAGAGCTGAGGCCTGTCAGCACCTCTGCGCTGTGGCTGCTCTGGGAGTGTGCCAGGTGTCAAATGCCAAGCATAGCATATGTTTCCCTGGGCAGGGGTGGATGGCTGATGCTTGAGGAAGCCTGTGGAAAGTCTGCCAGCCCAAGACACAGGATGCTTAGAGATACCCTGCCTGAAAGTGACTCCAAGCCTGCTCTCTCTCTGGCGTGAGGTTTGGCTGCATACCGTCAGTCTCGTCACGGATATCAGCCACTTCAATCGCACTGCAACATCACTCCTGGCATGGCCAGGCCTGCCTTCCCTGGGCCAAGCAGAGCCTCTGATGCACACGCTTCAGTGGGATGATTCCTCAACTACAAGGCCGTAGAACTTGAACTTGGACCATGTTGCTTCATGCTGCTTTTATGTAAATCCCAACTGTGCATGGAAATCATTCCATCCGCTGTTTTAACTGGTACAGAGCAGTGAACTCAACTCTCGAGGAGAAATCCTTCATGTTGAACATAATTCTTTCTTTCTTTTTTTTTTTTTTTAAGACAGAGGGACAGTGAGAGAGAAAGACAAAATCAATTTCTTTCCTTTTTTTTTTTTTTTTTAGAGAGAGGGACAGAGAGAGAGATAGAATCAATTTTTATTGAGTTTTTCACATGGCCTTCGCTGCTCATTTTGCTGTGTACGTGATGCTGGGGTCTGAACCCGCATTACTCACGCATGCCGGGCAAGTGCTGTAATTGCTGAGCCACTGCTCCAGCCCTGAATATAATTCTTAACCCATATCCTTCAGCTCTTAACACGGACGTTTTCATTTAAAAAAATGTGGTAGCAAAGAATGAGAGTTGACTCAGAATGTTCAGAATCAGCGATATACCTTTTTAGATTTTGGTTTCTATGGTTGTTTTGATCATTGAAAATATTACCCCTATGCCATGAACACAAAGCATGGAAGTACCTAGACCATCTCATGTTTAGTAATTGCAGTGGAGCAATCTGGAAATCGAACAAGTTGTATTTTTTTCTACGTGGATTAATGGGAAATTTCGCTTCTCATTTACTAATGGTTGGAAAATGCAGAGCTGTGTGTACCTGAAAACTCAGTTTATGAGCGACTAGACAAGTAAGACCTATGTTTTTGTCATGCAATAAACTGTGTGTCCAGAGCACTTGTGACTGCTGGAACTCAGGCTCCTTTTCTTTTTCTCTCAGTCACCTTGTTATGTTGCTTTTGTCTTCATGCTTGGCTATTAGAGGGTGAAAACCAGCGGTTCTGCCTCCAGTTGGAGGCTGTGCTGCGGAAGGAAGAGACGAAGGGCGTCAGACAGCAGGAGCAGGCAAGAGGGTCCTTTCTGATCTTAGGGAGAAGGGGTCTTGAGTAGGTGGCAGCTGTGTGCTCCATGCTACTGCGCTCAACTGCAGACTTAGCTCCCGATTTCTTCTTCGTGGCACTTTATATTTTGTTTAAAGGGCTGTGCACAGGAAGAAAAGTCAGAAGAATGTATGTATGTGTGTGCGTACTCAACAGCGTATTATATATATATACACATTATATATATATATATATAATGTGTATATGTCTTCACCCAAACACACAGGCATGCTTTGATATCTGTCTTTAAAGATAGTTTGTTGGCAATCAAAGTTATTTTAGCTCAATCTTCTACATTGTAAAAAGTATAGATATATACAGGTTTTAGTTTTCTATGACATTAAAATTTTAAGAGGAGATAGGGATTAAATTATGTTATTAACCATTTTGGTGCAATTATTTGAAACTGCTGATGTGTTTTGTGATTTAAGCACACTTAAATTGGGGAAAAGTAATCTTATTCTGAATATCATTGATCTTTCTCATGGTATTTGTAAAAAGAAACATTGTAAATATCAAGAAAATTAGAGCAGCAAATTCTAGTCCCAGACAATGACTGTGACATCAGTGTCTGGTTTTGTTTTGTTTTTCTTTCACTAAGATAGGAATTGTTCATTCTTTCACCAGGCTGTTAGCTTAGTTGGATCTTTGATTGACAGCTTAGCATCTGAAGATTTTGGAAGGCTTTCACAGAGCAAGGGCTCTGGTCAAGGGATGTGTTGGAAGCTCCAGCAAGGTGGAGGCTGGGGAGAGACAGGTGTGCTCAGAACTATTGTGGACCTGCTCCTTCCTGAGATAAGCGTGGCATGGATGAGGCCAGCATGGGCCGGTGCTCCGTGTGGACGCTGTGGTGGGCACACTGTGGAGATGAAGGGTCTCCATGCGTTGCACGGACAGTAGTGCTGAGTCTGCAGCCTGTTTACCTGCAATGGGGATGGCACGGGGGATCCTGCGTCTCACCTGCTGCCCCGTCCTCATGGCACCTTGCTGTGGGCATCACCTGGTCAGCGCAGGGCAGTCCTTCCTCATGGGCGAAAATGAGAACGTAGGTTGCATCTTGGGGCACCCCTTGATTAGAAAGGCGCCTGTCAAGCGTCCACGAGATGAAAACTTGGCAAGATTTGCTGTTTAACCAGAGAGCTCTCTGCCTGTGTCTTGTGAGCGGAAGTTTTCTTATTTGGAGGGAATATGGGGAAGCTTCCACCCCGCTGTCACGATCAGCATGGGAGAGTTTGCGGATGAATGCATCTGAGGGGCCTGCAGCATTTAGTAAGGCATTGTAACCACAGGAAAAGACCTGATGCATGAACGGGGCTGAACTGAGTGCGGGGCTCGCCTCTGGCTCAGCTGTCTGGCCTGGTGACAGTGACTCACCTCCCAGAACCCCACAGCCCTTTCTTTCTAATCGCCTACGTGCAATATTAAAATACGAGTCGAGGATGAATGCTTGCACGTGGGCTTCCTCTCCCGTGTCTTTCCTCATTATGGTTTTCTATTTATTTGTAAACATTTCTGTAAAATTAAACTTTTTTTTTACAAGGACAGAACTAGCTTCACATTGCTTTCTCTTCATTTCCCCTGCCCCCGTACCTCCCTACCTCAGTTTCTCCTGCTCTCCGATCCGATCCATGTGGGATTTGGTTTTTGTTATTAGTGGATAGAAGTGGATGGGAAGCAACCAGCTTGGGACACTCGGAAGGTCACATCTGAGCACTGATGGTTGTGATTGTAGTTTCCTTATCTTTAGTGATAAAAATAATATACAAAAGAGCCAAATGTGTGTTTCTGGACCTTGAGCGAGGATGCTGGCTGCCAGGCTCCATGCCCCTCTGTCAGCTGTTTATGGAGCCCACTGTGTGGGTAAGGTGCTCCCTGGTGTCTGGAGAGAGAGAGAGAAGCATTTCTCTGACTTATCCAAACAGGGTAGGAGGCTCCTGGGGGTAACTTCTTCCTGCCATCCTGAACAGCGAGGTCCCTGCAGTCTGCGAATGCATCCCCTGCCAGATAACACCCATTTTCTACTTTTCCTTTATTGGGCACTTGGTGACTTTTTTTTTTTAAAGGAAGAAGGGACAGTGTGGGGGGCAATTTTTATTTAGTTTTTCATGTGACTTTCATTCCTTGGGCACTTCATTGTGTATGTGGTGCTGGGTTTTGAACTCGCATACTTGCACATGCCAGGCAAGCGCCATAACCGCTGAGCCACAGCTCTAGCCCCACTTGGTGACTTTTAATATGGGAAATTGACTCAGGCACAGGTAGAAAGAAAATAAAGACGAAACGTGATGATGTGTTTCCCAGGTCTCCACAAGGGTTGGTGATGTTTCAGGAGCCTGGGACTGTCCTGAAGAGCCTCGCAGAGGCCTGCCTACCCTTTCGGGACCTGCTGCTCCTGTCTGCCTTGTTCATCAGGTGGGAGCACAGAAGCATGAGCTTCCTCCCTCTCCAGGGATCCGTGGGACCTTTCTGTGCTGACGTTTGCACCTGCTTTGAGTTGGTTCTTTCACTTGTGGCGTGATCACAATTGCAGCTTGTACGTATTTTCATTACGTCACTTACAGCTTGGGGGAACTAATACATCTGCTTGATGGAATGAATTCTGTATTTGTTAATCATAGAGAACAAATTAAAAACATTCACATGGAGGAAAAGACATGGTAAGCATGGCAGACCCAGCCCGCTGAACTGTCTGTGTTCCAGGTCCAGTTCCAGGCACCTGGTCTTGAGTTTCATATGCTCAGTGAGACAGGTTAGTGGCTCAGAGCCTGGGAAACACAGAGCTACAGAGAGCGGGTGCTGGTTAGTTGGGAGCTGAGGCTCATCTGCCAGTCTAAACTTTTTCCCACCTGCTGCCGTATGGAGGGCAGGGAACCAGGCCCCTGTGGGTGCATAATGGTGGTGACCTAGTGGCAAAGTCCACTCCACATTGGAATCCCACAGTAATCTGAGTCTGTAGGTTTGACTATTAAAATGTTCATGACTTCCAGAAATTTGTGTAAAAGTTTCTAAACTTTATTCCTGAACTGGAATGAAGATGTTATGGAGTTTGCTGTAGTTTTCCACAGGCCGTTCACAGATGGTGAAAGATTTTCTTCATAGAGGCACTGCCATGCTTTCGACTGTCCACTTCCATGGTGTTCCCAGGTACGCTGTTGAGTGTGGTGTTATTCCAGGAACTCCCGTATACCTCAGGTAACAAGTACAGGGTGGCACGTGGGCTCAGGATTCGTACCCTCAGCCTGCCTGTGGA
Organism: Aplodontia rufa; assembly: GCA_004027875.1. Taxonomy (NCBI): domain Eukaryota; kingdom Metazoa; phylum Chordata; class Mammalia; order Rodentia; family Aplodontiidae; genus Aplodontia; species Aplodontia rufa. The sequence continues at coordinate 17,208 of PVKS010020858.1, forward strand.
ATGGCCTCCCAGTTCTAGATGAGTGGAGAAGGCGTTTCATCACGTTGCCCTCATATCAACGCGTTAGATGATCAGGAACTGTCTTCTTCAGAGCATCTACCATCTGTCTCCCAGGTTCTGGAAGGAAACAGCAGCCCAGAACTGAGGCCAAGACCAGCACAGCAGCACCTCCCCACTAGAGAGGTCTTTATCCCAACCTTGTCCTCGTCTCCACTCTGCTGTCCCTAACCCCTGTGTGCTTCCTTCCTCCCCTCACCCTCATCAGACGCAAGGCAGGGTCACCTGGAGGAACAGGATTTTCTGGGTCAGGGACTCAATCCTGAATCTGGCCTCGCTTACTCCTTCACCCTTTCCCTGCAAACCCACACCTGAATTTGCATCTCATCCATTCCCTGTTGAGGAATAGTCAATCCAGAAAATATATCACCCAGCCTACAGCAAACGTAGAATGATGGGAACACAAGAGGAGGGCGGGGGCCTGCTCCTCAGTGCTCAGGAACTCCCTGACTCAGGGGCCACACCAGGCTGTGCAGGCGGCAGCTGCTGCCTGCCTTGCTCCAGAGAGGCGGGGACTGAGAGCCTGGGTCCCACCTGGAACTGCTGGCCAGGCAGCACCCTATGGATTCTCCCTCCACCTGCACCCATTCTCCTTTGCATCTCTGACCCCCATGGAAAGGAAGCACCTTCTCAGAGCATGGCCAGGAATGCATCCTAAAGCACCTTTGAACCTGCGCACTCCTGAGTTGATGGGAACAGGAGAGCTGCCACCTGCATCCTCATCTCTACCCAGCTCCACCGTTTCCTGGGTGAGGATTCGGGTGAGGGATACGGGAGAGCCTGTGGCACACACAAGGCAGTTGTGAATCTCCTAGGCCAGGAAGTGACGAAAAACTGTCCTCCCTACCCATCTTAGTTACACATCAACTTTTGAAAATAAAATCAATAGTAAACAATCAATAGAAGTATGTTAAAGGCACAGCAGTTGCTCCCATTATGAACTACTTAAAAATCAGCTGTCGTCTTCCAACTGAATAGCGTCCATGGGCATCCTCCTGGCTACTGTCATCTGGGGTTCTGTGTTGTTCCGTGAAATGGTCAGTCAGGTGTGGGAGAAGTCAGGGCATGGTGTATCACCCTCATCGAACCTAATGACAGGGGGTGCGGCCTCCCCTGCAGAACCAGGAGAGAAAGACACCAGGTGATCAGGAGGTAGGGATGAGAGAGAGTGGAGGTTCAGTCCTGTGTTGGTATTTCCCAGGAACAGCTAGGCAGGGCAGGAGGAACAGTTTAGGTTTGGCTAGCTTGAATAATGGGAGGGGAGTCCACGAGTTGCCTGCCCCCCGGGATTAAGGCCAAGCATTTTCATTACCTGGAACATCTGACAGATGAGGTGTGGCCCTGGGTTGGAGAACCTCATGTCAAAGATGTACTGCAGGCCATGCCCGAGGCTATCATTAAGAATTGGCTGGCCCAGGGAGGTGCATCTCTCCCCTGCCGGAGAGGTTTGTAAGATGTCAAAACGCTGTGATACACAGAATAGTAAAAGATAAGACAGCCTGATGCAGGGTCAGATGGTCGGAGGCAACCTGGGATGGTTCCTTGGAGGACCTCTGCAGAGAGCGTCACCTGGATGCGGCTCCACGTCATCACACGTGACTTCCATGTTGGAATGCAGGGGAGCTCTGAGCACTAGCCAGAGTCAAACAGAGGATAAAGGGCAAGGGACTGATGTCACACGTGCAGTTCTGATGAGAAACCAGGAAAGGTGCAGCAGCCTGGGGTTATGAGCACCAGCCCTGCTCTGTTGCTTGTGCTGTGTAACCATGGGCCAGATTCTGACTTAGCCGTGTCCTCTGCTCCTCATCTGTACAGGGGACAGTACTAGCACTTCCCCAGGAGGCAGTTTTGAAACTCCAGCATCTCCATCTCATGTGCTTAGATGCCTGGCATCCTACAGTGCAGACTCAATGTTCACAGACACTCTTTCTGCAGGACCTGTCTCGAGCGTGTGCTGGGACACGGAGCAGCAAGTCTCAGATTCTGCCAGGTGTGTCCAACTGAGATGCATGAGCAAACGGTGCTGTAGCTATGGCCGACTCCTGTCCTCTCCACCCTCACAGCCTCTGGCCCAGGCAAGCTTGTCCAGACAAGTAGAGTCTGTGTTAGAAAGTGTCTTAGGAGGGCAGCAGGCTTAGCAAGTATGCAGAACTTTTTTTTTAATAAAACAATATTTGAGTATAATTTTTTAATGTGGTGCTGGGGATCAAACCCAAGGTTTCATGCATGCTAGGCAATTAAGCACTCCAGCACTGAACTAAGTCTCCAGCCCCTAGGCATATTTTACCTTTTTTTTTTTTTTAACAAATTGATGCATATTAAGTATACAGAATGCACGTTTCATTGTGGTATAGTCTTATATGTATAAAAACACAGTCTGATCAATTTCACTCTCCATTACCCCCCCCATCTGTCCCTCCTCCGTCCCCTGGTATCCCTTCTACTTTCATACTGTCCCTTTTTAATTTCCTGTTTTTCCCCTCTGTCTGTCTTCTACACATGAGAGAAAACGTTACAATATTTTCATCCACTTTTCTGCAAATGACCTAATCTTGGTCTTGTTGAGGCTGAGTAGAACTCCAGTGGGTACAGGCACCATGTTTTCTGGAGCTTGCTTTTAGGAGCAGCATGGATGGTAGGGATATTTTCTGGGACACCACCGCTTTTAAGTGCATGCGGGCCCCTTCCCCTTAGGAGCTCATCCTGCTGCATTAGCTGTGGGAGCTCATTGTCCCCTTGTCATGGTGGCTTCACTAGCTTCCCAGTGCTAGCAGGAGAAATATGCCCTGTATGCATTATAGAGTGAAGGGGAAGGAGAGTTCCTGCCACTCGAGTTGTCCTTGGTAGGCACTGCATTCGGAAGGCCAAACTAGATTAACCAATTTAAAAGAGAAACATGGGGTCCACGTGCAAGGCTATTTTAAGGCCTTTTTATTCATGCATATTAAAACACAAATGAGCAGCGATGGACTGCCCTGCTCCCAGCTTTGTTAGTAGCAGGTTGTGTGCATGGTTTTATGGGTTTTAAAAATGCTTTCATAGACTTATCCGTAAATTATGTAAATACCCACCTAAAAATAAAAATGCAAAGAGTCGAGATGGTTTTTATAAAGTTCCAGGCTTCTTTAGGTAATTGATTGAATACTCTAGGACGATGACTTTTTTTTTTTTTTTTTGACTACTGTGGGACAAAGCTGGGGACTGAGTGGGCAGAAGGGATGTCTTAGAGTCCACAAACTCCGAATTTGAATTTCCTGCTCCTTAGTAGCTGATTGAATTGGTCATGTTTTCTGATCTGAAAAACGCATATCATATTAATTTACTTTGCTGTATTCACTGTAATTCTGGTGTGAGTGGTAGCTTCCTGAAAATGGTTTCATGGCTTTTGAGGAATGTCTTGCTGGAAATTTCTGATAGTTCCTTATGAAACAATCTTCTGTTAATATGTTGTCCTTAAACCTTATCTAAAGTGCATTTTCTCAGGGTATGCATTATTTGGGTGTGAATATGAGGTGTCACCCCAAAACTCATGTGTTCGTGTGGGAATGTTCAGAGGTGAAATGAGAATTATAACTGGATCAGTGGATTAATCCATTTGGTGGATTAATGATTTGAAAGGGTTTTTGGGTGGTAACTGTAGGCAGGTGGGCATGACTGGAGGAAGTAGGTCCCTGGGGGTGTGCCTCGGGAGATCATATTCTGCCCCTGGCTCTTCCCATTCTCTTTTCTTCCAAGCTGCTAGGGGCGGAACCATTCCATCACCATATTCTGCCTTATGTCACACCCAGAGCAAGGAAATAGGCCTGCAGCCCTGGGCCCCAGATGAACTTTTCCTCTCTAAGTTGTTCTTGTTAGGTATTTTGGGCACAGCGAGGAAAAGCTAGCCGAGACACGCCTGTGTACATTCTTCACGAATTGGGTTTACACAGGTTTCCATTCCTGGACTCCTGAGGTCCCAGTAAATACCCGTCACGCTGGGGACACCGCAGTGCAGACACCTCCATTGTCACGAAACGCACCTTCTGCACATGGATGGAGAAGGAGCAGATGGACAACCTACGACAGACGAATGTCCTGTCCCACAGGTGGAAACTCGCTCTGTGAAGGAGCGTTCAGCAGGCTAAGTTAGCACCACTTCCCTTTCCCTTCTTGACGCTGGCAATGTCCTGTGCCCTTAGTTACCCTATTATTGAGATGAAAATTGCACAGAGTTGGAAAGGTAATTTGAATGAAATGAATTGTGGATATTTTTTAGTGAAACACAGTATTTCCATTGATTAAGTTGAGAGTGATCACATTTTATGTTAGTCTCTGTAGGAACTGTTAGGGTTTAATATTGTCAAATATTGGAACTGTTAAGCAAGTCTATTTTGAAAGTCTTTCTTTTGTTTTTAATGTTGCAAATGGGTAAAGTAAGTGGTGTGATCTTCCTGTGGCCTTTACTTTTAGAACAGTGATAGGTTTGTTTCATTAGGTAAAAATATCTTGGAAATAATCTTGCAGATCTTGCTAGCATATTTTTCCCTTGAACATTCCTCTAACAAACAGGAAGCAGTTTGAACTTTGGGAGAATTTGCCTTTGTCCCGGTGTTGGTGGGGTGGTTTGAGCGGGCAGGGAAGTGGGAGGTGGGTTAGGCTGTGCACTCTCTGCTTTGGCTCATCAGAGTGCAGAGCCTGCTGCCTCTTGAATCTTAAGATTGTGGGGTGAATGGTCTGTGCCCAGATCTCTGATAACTCATCTTGCCAAAGTGCCCACCTGCTGTTAATCCTCTCATTCTTCCCTTTTGAAGACATTCTTATGAACAGCACTCTGGGAGGAACTACGTGGATGAATATCACTCTGTTAAGTAAGGAGACACTAGATGTGAAGGCTGAAGGCCCCTGTGTGTTCTCTCTGTCAAAACCACCAGAATTTCTTAGAAAGCCCCAACCACTCTTGAAGATAGCCACTTACAAAAGGGAAAAGTCAAATCAGTGGCCCCTTTCATTTTTACACAGCTTTTACAAAGCTTTCTTCCTTTAACCTGGACAGATTTCTCTGGTGTTGAAAAAAATGGCACGTTTATATACAAAGGGGTGAACTTGTGGAGAATGCACTTAAAACCAGTCTTGTAGCTCTGGCATTTTGGTTTGGAAACCAGGGATGTTTAGTGAGTGTCCCCATAATCACATTCTTGAGTATCAGTGGGAACGAGTCAGGTTCCCGGTGAACCCACATATGACACAGCCCAGTGCTTCTTGTCTATCAGTGACCTGCCATTTGTCAGTCGTATTTCTCCTTATCAAAAAGTATCGCTGTGGCCAGAGGAAGGAAACAATAACTCTCTTTTCGTCTTCAATTTCTTCTCTCTTTTAAATCATTTTGCATTTCTTAGCAAACATTCTACGCTAAACTCTATAGTGTGGTGAATGGAGAACTGTCACCCCCACGGATGTGAGGTGGTGGTGCCAGAGTTTTACTTGGTTTCTATGAATACAAAATCACCGTGCGTTCCCTACCCAACTGTCAAGCACTGTAGTGCTTGAGATTTTACTCAGGGTACAGGACTGCCACAGTGTCATGGATGCTGTCGGAAGACACGAGCTCCTGGATCAGAGGCAAAGACTTCTGTTCCTCACAGTTCAGAAGCGGCATGAGGCTCGTGCTGGCATGGCTCCCACTGTCACCCAAGTGCAGTTGAATATTGCATGTGCTGTGGATTCGCACAGGATCCCTGGTCTCAAGAAACCCAAGGCTTTGGAGTAGTTTCAGACCCGCCCCATCTGTGCCCCTTAGTGTGGTGTTCTCTTTATTGTCCTCAGTGTGAACAGATCTTCTCTTTACACTGGAGAGAGGCTCTATCTCTGTCTGCCAAGACTGCCTGCTTCATAGATATCCTTGGAAAGACAGTCCAGGACAAAGGCGGTGAGGGTCTCTGCTCAACGCTCGGAGTCCTCGGCGTACTCTACACTCCCGTAGACGTACTGTTGTCTTCTCTTGCAAGCTTCAGATTTGTGACCTCATGTGTTTTCGCCCTAATCCACTGAGTATTCCCTCTCACCCTCGGCCTCTGATTTCTTTCTGTTCTCCCACATGGCTCACCATTCTTTCCTTGCCTGAACATTGTATTGTATATTTTTTATTCACGCCAATTAATGTATTTCCCTCTTAGACCCTAAAAACCCCAAGGGCATTCATATCCAGAGTCTGGTATCATGCTTACTACCTAGTAGGCTCATGGGAATAAATGTATGTTGAATTAATGGATTAATGTATTCTTGATTTTTATTAACATAAAAATGTGGAACATCACTGTTAAATTATATTACTAATTCAAAGAATAAATAAAGTAGATTCTTTCAAATTTATTTTATCTACACGTCTTACTTAGGCCTGGTGAGGTTTAAGAAATAGTTACATTGGTGATGTCACGTGATTCCACCCACCCCAAGAGACTGTGCATTCCAGACCACCGCCTTCTTGCAGTTGGTGGTGGTGGGCAGGAGGTGCTGGGTGGGAAGGAGCTGCCACCTGCTCCTGATGACTGATGGGCTCAGCGAACACTGAAAGAGGAAAGTGCCTTTGACGCTTTTCTGCAGTGGCTTGCATATCTGCGGTTCCCAGGTGAACCAGATAGTGACTAAATGTTTTCTAATTCATGTACCAAATGCCTCTGCACTTTACATTTCGAATAATTTCCCTTACCTTTAATCTGAAAAATAAGTTCTCAGCTAAAATCACATGCAAATACTCAGAAAAATCTTTGCAACACGAATGTATTTTGAGCTGGCAAGTTGAACATCTTTAGTGAGGGATAATTATTGCATTTCGATTATCAAAGAGCAAGTCACATGCCTTCTGTTCATTAACTGAAGAACAGAAAGATGATGTTCAGAAATGCAAACTAAGATAATTAGATTCCAAGTTTGTTTCCTGGTTCTTATTTGTGGAGTTTATGTACAAAGGACAAATGATGAGGTTGATTTAAAGAGCTTGCCTGGCAGGTGCAAGGACCCGAGTTCAAACCCCAGTACTGCATATACAACTAAATGTCGGAGAAACAAACACAACCAAATGTTGGAGAAATGAAGACCAGATGGAAAAATAAATAAAATTGATTCTCTCACTCTTTATAAAAAAAGAAAGAAGAGAATTATTTTAAAGGTTCGTGATTGTCCTTAGAGTACTCTGACTTGGGTGTACCCCCTGGTCATCTGCTGACCCTCACAAAGGTCTCACTGCGATGACATCACCCTTGCTATTATTCCCTAAATAATATATCATGACAACTGTCTGCCGAGAGTTTCCATGGCATGGGGTATTGTAAGTAACCTGGAGATAATCCGAGGTGCATGGGAAGGTGTGTGTAGGGGCCGTGCAAATATTTTGCCCTTTTGCACAAGACATTGAGCGTATCCACAAGGGGGAACTGTAACTAATCCCGCCCCATCCCATGATACTGAAGCACCACGTTGTTAGTTTCCTGGGAGTCACAAGATAACACGGGAAGAGTTACTTGCAGGGAGGTAGCAAATATTTCTAAGGAGAGAAAACAACAATATGGTCTTTGCATATTTGTGCTCAGGAGGCAAATAACTTTAATCCCATTGTCAAGGGCTGTCAGGCTCTAATTAGATTTTTCTTTTCTTGTTCCCTTGCCCCATGGCTTTCAGTTCTACTTTATAAATAGAAAGACTGTACTGACATTCTTCCCATGGAAATAATAAGTTAATAATTAACGTTACCAGGGCACCATTCTTGAGGAGTCCTGCTGTGGTCAAACTAGGTGTGTAGGGGTAAGACACAGGAAGACATTTTAAAAATAATATCAGTTTAGGATTTTGCAGCTTTGTGAAGGCACCTGAATACGTGGTGAGACAGTATTAATGTTATGTGTATATTTATATATTTATTAATAGGTTTTATTTTTAGAACAGTGTTAGGTTCATAACACAAGCAAGAAGTAGAGATTTCTCATATAGCTCCTGTCCCCTCCTGAGCCACATCCTCCTGTTATCAACACCACCCGCAGGATGGTAATTTGTTACCATTGATCCACCTACCTTGACACATTGTTACCACCCTGGATTCTTGGTTGACATTAGGGCTCCCTCTTGGGGTTGTAATGCTATGGTTTTGGACAGATGCATAATCACCTGTATCCACCATTAAGTTGCCACACAGAGCAGTTTCACTGTCCTGAACATCTCTGTGGTCCACCTACTCACCCGCCCTCCCCTAGCCACTGGCAGCCATGGATCTTCTTGCTGTCTCCCGGTCTTGCCTTTTCTAGAACGTCATGCAGTTGGAGTTGTATAGTGTATAGTATTTTCAGATTTGCTTCTTTCATTGTAATATGCTTTGAAGGTAACTCCTTGTCTTTTCATCACTTGGTAGTTCATTTCTTTTCAGTGCTAAATGATATTCTATCATCTGGATGGAATTTGTTATATCTGTTTATCCTCTGAAGGACATCTATGTTATTCCTGTATTTTGGCAATTATGAATATACAATCCTATGCTTTTGATGGAAGCAACTTTTATGTTATTTTGTTTTGAATGATTTTTTTTTTTTGCTGTAAAAATGAAGAGCAAATGGAGTCAGGGTGTTGTAGGTGTGAAGGAGATATTGAGGGGAGCTTGGGTGTGAGGGCGGGAACAGTGCTGTTTCATCATGGTCCAGATTTTGCCTGCTAACCTCTTATCCAACTGTACAAAACTCTGAGCCCTGTGAAATCTGCTTATCTGACTTGCTTACTGATGAACTCCCAGTACCTAGAAAAGTGTCAGGCACACGATAGGCCCTTAAGAAAGACCTTCTCAACTGATGGTGTCATAGAAGTGACTGTGTGTCCTCTGTCTGATTCCAGGAAGACTTCCCCCAGATGTGCACAGGAAGACACAAGTAGGGTTTTTCTATTAATTGAGGACAACAATTGGCAAGTCATATGTATCTATATGTATCCATAGTGTGTGTTTGTATGTGTGTGTGTGTGTATAATTTTTATGTGTTTATGTGTGTGGGGATTACATCCAGGGGCACTTTACCACTGAACTACATCCCTGGTCCTTTTTATCTTTATTTTTGAACTTGTGATCCTGCAGCTTAAGCCTGCAGAGTTGCTGGGATTACAGGTGTGCACCACCACCAATATATATTCAATATTCAACATTCAATAAATAAATATATTGAATAAGGATATCAACTCTTGATTACAGGATTACTAGTTTATCCCCAAGACATTAGAGTACTGAGTCCCTTTTTGTATTATTATTATTTTTTTATTGGCACTGGGGATTGAACCCATGGCCTTGCACAAGGTAGGCAAGTACTCTATCACTGAGCTGCATGCCCAACCCCTTGTGTCCCTTTTGGATGACAGTGGCAGTGAAATGTTTATTTTTCTCTTTATTAAAATTATTTTTGTGCTTATTTTTCTTTCTTTTATTTTGACATTGTTTGGCAGTGGCAACTTACAGATGATCTGATTGAAATGGAACATTAAATTATCATAGAGACTTAAACTTGACTTCAGTTACGGACTTTGCCAATGCTTAGTACTTATCTGTAAACCTTTACCGTCTTAAATATGTTACCTGCGTTTGCATGTCTTCCAGTCTTTGAATTGTGTACAGAACGGAATATAAATATAAAATCACTCCCCCACCACTGTGGGTTGAATGTGGGTGTGAGCGGGGTGGGCCTGGTGTCAAGATGTATATGGGCTCCAGGCCTCAGGTCAGGTCTCGTGGGGGAAGCTGAGTCCAGTGTGGCTCCTCTGTGTAGGGCTGAACTTGTGGCCATGGTGTGAGGAGTGCCAGCACAAGCTCTGGTCACCTGAGAGGACAGCTTGTCACGTGGAGGCCTCTTGTTCCAGTCTGTCCATCAGCTGATGGGTTTGGGCCACTCTGTGGCTTCTAAGTCCCTCCATTAGCTGAAAAAGAAGAATGGGCCATGTGTCCTTAACAATCTCTCTCTTTATCTGGAAGACGGGCTGGGAGTGACAGTAGGTACACTGTTCACATTGGCTGTAGATTAGCTGCCACTTATCAGCTCTGAGAGAGAAGGGAAAAAGTCAGGTTTGAGGCCATGAAGAAAGTGCAGGGTTGCTGTCACCGGTCCCTGGTCCCTGGGTGGCACCCTTTGGCCTCTCTAGGTTGGTTCCCTCCAAGGGGATGCCAGGGCCCCTTCCCAGGGTTTGGTGTGGGATGGGCACCTTGTCAGAGGTTGAGGACTGGTTATTTGAGAGGCACATGAGACCTCCATGGAGCCTGTGGGCACAGTAACTGGATACTGGCCTGAAAGAAAGGCACAGCCATTTATTTATTATATATGTGCTTTAATGAATGCTTTCTGATGGCCAAGGCATAACTTGAGTATGAAATTATTTTAAATGATCCTTTTTTTAAAAGAAAAATAAATAATGGATCATAGAAGAGAAGAAAATGACCTTCTCTTTTCCTCTCTTATTCCTGGAAAACTGATCTGTGGTCCCCACAAGCTGCAGGGCTGTGCCAGAGCAAAGCTGTGTCTGTATCAGTGCCACTAATCTTACCTTTGCCTTTGGTCATTTTTGCTGTGTGAATCTTTTCCCGAATTCAAATTAGACCCGTTTTGAGGCTCTCAAGTGCAAATATGGCTCTTTAATTAGGTTTTCTCTAAGCAGATGAACAGAGGAAAGTTGTCCATCTTATTCAGAAAGTGCATGTATTTTGGGAAAATTTGCTTTTGATTATTTTACCTACACGCAGTCTCACTGAGGAAATCCGTGTGTTTGGGGAACAGAGGAGACTGTTGCTTTCTCTAATTAGGAATCCCTGTATATTTATTTCACAAAGCCTGCCGACTGGTTCAGTTGTATGTCTTTTGCAAGACCACATAGCAAAAAGAAAGACACCACCAGCAGCCTGGAGCCAAAGGACGTGGGGAAAGGCAGTGTGGAGGAAGATTCCATGGCGCAGCTAAGATTCAGGAGCTTCCAGGGGCGCTCAGAAAAGCACACATGACGCGCATCCTTGCTCGGGCAGCTTATTAGGTGGAAATCTGTACTTTGGATGTCATGGATGATGACATTAGAAATAAAGTACCCATCAATGCACTGAGTAGCTGTTCCCATTGAGAGCCACTCCAGGCCTCCGTTCCATTTCGAGAGCTGTTTCTAAGTGTTAAACACCTACTTCATTTCTGAAAATTCTATCTGCCTATCTGCATCATTTTGACCTTGCTCTTCAAAGAGTGCTTTTCCTTAAAGTTTCTGGCAAAAGGGAATTTTATAGATCAGACCTGTTCACAGTCTAATCCACATGCCGGGTAGCAGTGGCAGGACACTTTTGCCACCCTCTTGCCTTCATGGCCTGACAGGAGGGATTGTGGGGGGTCATCTTGTATGGGAAGACTGACATTTTGCTCTGTTTGCACAATTTTGCTTACAATGAAAGAAACTATTTGTGCTCCAGGTCGAGCATAGCACCTGCTATTTAGTTATTGTTCTCTTTGCAATGATTGTCAGGAGCAGCCCACTGTAGCTGCTTTGAAATCTAGCTTCTCCCATTTCTCCCAGTTGGGCCACATCGGCTGAAGGGCCCTCTTTGGGTGGAAGGGCCTTTGCGTGTGGCTGGCTTGTCTGAATGTTAGGGAGGCCTTGGGGAACATGGCAAGCCCTGCCCGTGATTTCAAGTTGCTTAGAGAACTGATATGAAAATGTTAACTGATTTCCCCACGGAACTAAACACATGGTAAATAACAACCAGAAACCAAAACAATCAAACCCACCCACCACTGAGCATTTCAAAAAGATGACATTTTGAGAACAGGATGATATTGAGTTAAAATACAAAAGAACACAGGAAAATAGCGCACATTAAAATCCACCTGGTTCACAAGGAAGCTCATTGATTTCTAACATTCTCCTTTCCACAATCTTTTAACCTGATGATGAATTTCAAATAGCCCTCAATGTCTTTTTGTTTTTAGAAAAGACCCCACATGGGCAAATTGTATTTGAGAAGATAACAAGTAAATATTGCAGATAAATAGTTACAGTGTGGGGACACACATACACTGTATCAGAGAGCACAGACCACTTCAATTTAGGAATTGATTAGCTTGAGGACAGAGTGTTCTGTGGATGTGTGGCAGACATATACCCCACGCGGAGGTCAATAATCAACAGACACAGGGTTAAGATTAGTCATTGTCCTGAGCTGAGGTCAGCACGTGATAATATGCTCACAGACAGAGTAGAATAGAGTGACTTGAGGGTAGGAGAGGTCCGAGTGAAGGCCCACAGCTCTTTCTGGGATGCTTACCTGTGCAAGGCAACATCTTTTGCATCCGATGTGATTTTCTAGATGCTGGCTACATCTGCCAGATGTGACACTCTCTTTCCATGCACATGGGCATGGTGACCTAGTCAGACTTTTGCTGTCTAAGCAAGGTTGAAAGGGAGAGTGATCCAGCATGAAACTCAGGAGGCCAGAGCAGGGCTTGACAGCCTTCCGGGTGGGCACTGGCATGGCTCTGCAGCTACCATGGAACCTACCAGAACCTACCAAGGCAGAGCAGGAACCACCCCAGACTCTGGGGAGTGCAGGCGTTAGTCTGTTTCTTCCTCAGATGGTGGGGAAAATAGGAGGAGGTTACTTGTCCCACTGGGAATTGATGCCATGCTGGAAGTCACAAGCAATGCTATCAGATTAAAAAGGAGAAAAGAACACAGCCATGTTAAAAAGGAGAATGTTGAATTATTCCATGTTCTAAAAACATGATGACGAATTACAAGCGTTGGGAGAAATGAGTTCAGTAAGATCACGTGTAAAATAAAGGTACGAAAGTCAACATTTTTCTGTTTATGGGCAAGAGCTGGTTAATATCTAATGACACAATATGATTCCATTTATGGTGGCAGCAAAGTTACAAAATACCCAAGGATTAACTTAAAAGAATGCCGAGCGCCTGTATGGGGAGGAGAGAATCATGGTGAGGCAGGGAAGGCAGGAGTAAGCAGAGGAGCGGCCTGTGTTCTGGCAGCTGTGTTCTTATTTCTGTGTTAGAGGTTACACTTACCACTTGAGCCAGCACTGAACTTTTTGTTTTTCATGCATGTGTGGACTTAGTATCCACTTCTCCCCCTCTATGGAATGACCACCTTCCTCTCCCCATTTCACACCTTCCCCCTTTCCCAGCTTGTCTGCCCTCTGCCTTGATAATATCGAGGCTGGTGGTTGTATGGAATCCCTGGAAGCAGATACCCAGGGTTGGTGTGCCACCCAAACCATTTATCCCCAGCTCTGTGGCCTTGGCCAATGTGTTACTTCCCCGGGCTTCAGTCTCCCAGTCTATGAAATGGTGATAGAATAGTAAATGCTTTTTTTTTTTTTTTTTTTTTGGCATTTTGCAGAGATTAAATTAGCCAGCACACAGGGACCTTAGAACTGTGCCTGCTACAAAGGTCTTATGAAATTTCAGCTTACTGTTTTCCTAGGGGTTGAATTCTGCATTGTTATTAATCGCTTGACTCCCAGTTCACAGCTGCTCAGGCTTATCAGCTCATGCATTATCTATGTATCTCACCCCTCCCACATCCTGCAACACTGTTTTGTTTTGCTGGTGTACATTCTGCAGTAGTTTTCTCATACAGGATCTATGGCCGACAAACTGATGAATTCCTGCATATCTGAAAATCTCATTGAACACTAGTCTGTGGAATAAAGAAAGCGTTCTCATTCACAATCAAATAATTTTTCCTTCAAAAAATGTAAAAGATGAAACTATTGCGTTTTAGCATCCAGTGTGGCGAGTGAGAGGTGTGATAAGAAGCAGATCACTGGTCTTGGTGAAATTTTCTTGTCCTCTCTCCCTTCCAGAGAGCTGTCCGTGTTTCTCTCTTCACCTTTCTTACAGCGTTTTACCACTTCCTTGAAGGCTTTTGCCTGCTTTCGGTCTGTCCTGTTGTAATCACAAGCATCTCTTCTCTGTTCCACCTTTTCTGTCCCTTCTATTATTTTTTTCTTGAGTATTTTCTCCCATCTGTCACCCTGTTCTTCCTGCCACCTTTTGTCCAGTGGACTCTGGAACTTGCGCATGACTCTTGACTCTCTCCTTGTCTTGCTTTCATCTTCCGGCTCAGTTTGGCATTTAGCTGGCTTTGCTCTTCAGTTTTATTTTGTGATTCTAAAGCCTGTTTTCTTCCATGGTGGTCTGTTCTCTTTCCCTTGAACGACAGGACACCGTAAGCCTCCAAGGACATTAAGCGTACCCCTTTAGAGTCCGCTTGCCTTTTCTTCCCTCCTTAGCTCTCCGGAGCCTCTTGATGTTGGTGTGGGTTTTCCTGAGACCCTTGGCATTGGGGTCCCTTTAGAGCTCCTGCTGTCAATTTGGTTTTGCTTTCTGTGTGGTTGGTGCTCATTGCCTGGGCATGATGAAGTGGGGTCCATGGGCTCTCGTGTTCTGAGCACCAGTGGGCACTGGTACCTCCCTTCCTGTGCTGGCCCGGGGGGCTCCATCTAGATGGCTGTGCTCCCGCTGCTTGGCACAGGGTGGGCGTGGCAGGTGTGCTTGCTGGGTGGTTCTGCAGGTGGTTCCCAGTTGATCTGCAGAGCAGCCGGGTGTGGTGCCCGTTGCCTCTGTCGTGGCCTGGGCACTGCCGCTTTCCCCAGCAACCTTCTCCGTTCACGTTCAAGGCTGCGGTCTCTCTCATGTCCCTTCTTTTAGGGATTCCTCCAATATCTGGTCCTCATGACCTTTTCTTCTTATCGTCCAGCACTTTCGTGAAACTTTTTTTCTCACTACATCCATCTTTCTATTGTTTCCAGGGCCTGCCTATGGGAGAAGAGCAGATCAATGCTCCGGTGGCCTTTGTGTCCCCCGCTGGGGCCGGTCACTCACTGGGGCAGGTCACTCGCTGGAGATGGGTTCATGCCGATGCCCCGGGAGGGCTGCTGGAGGGAGTGCAGGGCCTGAAGTTAGATTTATGCTTGCAATAAACAATGAATAATTCTGTTAGTATAAATTCAACTAGTTTATGCTACAAAAGCTCTTTCTCTGAAATTTGCATTTAACCTTAAAAAAAGAAAAAAGACCCTGCTGTTTATCTGAAACTCAAATTTGATTGCAAATCCTGTACTTCTGTTTGCTATAAGTCTGGCAACCATACCCAGGGTCATCTGGGGACCAGATGCTGCTCTGACTCCAGAGGCCTTCATGTGGTTCCGGGTGGGGCAGAGGAGGAAAAGAAGGACCCACAGGTCCTGCAGCTCTGCTGGGTGCCAGCAAGTGAACTTCTAGTTCTGCAGGGAGTGGCTTGCCCGACAGCAATCGGCAGCATTCTTAATGCCAGCTTCAAAATGGACTAGGTGCACGGTCCACGTGATAGCAATCAAAATGAATTTCCAACGAGAAGCGTGGGGTCAGGCCACAATGCATGGCATGCTCCTGAGGTTCTGCAGTGTCTGAGTTGTTTCTGGTACTGTTTGAAATGTAAACAGATCCTTCCATCACCTTCTCACGCTCTCCTGAGTGTCCTCAATCCTTCTGACACCTCTGGTGCTCACCTGAATGTCCTGAGTCCTTCCGTCACCTTCCTGTGCTCACCTGAGCATCCTGTGTCCTTCCGTCACCCTCTCGGGCTCACCTGAGCATCCTGAGTCCTTCCTTCACCCTCTCGGGCTCACCTGAATGTCCTGAGTCCTTCCGTCACCTTCCTGTGCTCACCTGAGTGTCCTGAGTCCTTCCGTGACAGTTTTGAGCTCGAGCTGTGGACTGACAGACAGCTGGTGAGCTCACCATTTGCTCAGAGACTCCCAGGGCCACCCTGAGTGAGCACCAGGGCCTTAGAATGAAGGGCTCCCATGAGGGCTTTCATGCTGTGCTGAGCGTGGGGGTCAGGGAAGAAAGGGTGGCACCTAATTCCGGTTGGCAAGCTTGTGGATGCAGGAGCTGTTTCGTTCAGCAGAGAAGCGAGGAGTGCATCTTTTGCCCTTTTCTTTGAGAAGAAGTCCTTTAAAAAGTTCCCATGTGTTTAAGGTTCCAAGTTGGAAATCTCTCCCTTATTTTCTCTGAAAAATCTGTGGGTATCAGCATTCGTTTTTTCCTCTTTTCTGTTGTGAGGTGCCAGGATGTGATTTGGTATTTCTTTAGGCCCAACCTTATCCAAGTTGATTGTGTAAATGAAGAACCGGCTCCCGGGAGTTGCCAAGTTCGGAGTGTGACTTCCCTCGTAGCCACCGATTGCCCATGCTGTGGGCGTTAGGCAGAAATTACTCATGGACCCTGACAGTGTCTGTGTCCTCAACATGCTTTTAAACAAAGCATTTCAAAGGACACATAATGATTGTACATATTCGTGGGGTGCAGTATAATTTGATACATGCATACCCTGCGTCAAGATCAAATCCAGGTCGTTAGCATTTCCAGCTCCCTAAACGTTAATTATTTCTTTGTGCTGGGAACCTTTGAACTCTTCTAGTTCTTTATAAAGTGTATAATAAATTATGAACCAGTCACCCTCCTTATCCCCCCTTCCTAACTGTGTTTGGTTCCTGTGTCTCACTTCCTGTTATTCTCCCTGCCCTCCATCCTTCCTAACCTCTAGTGACCACCATGCTCCTCTCCGTTTCTATGAAATCAGCGCTTTAGATCCACCTGTGAGGGAACATGTGATACTACCTTTATGTTTCTGACTTATTAACATGGTCTCCAGTTCTGTTCGTGGTGATGCAAATGACAGGATTTCATCTTTTCCATGGCTGAATAATGTTCCATCACACACACAGTGCAAGCCACATCTGATATCATCCCTGGCTATGGTGCCAGTGATCAGCAGAGAAGTGCAGAGTCCGTCTGACTTACTGATTCCTTTTCTTTTCCCAGCTACTTTGATTTCCTCCCTCCAAGGCTGTGTGTGTGTGTGTGTGTATTAATTGCATTCATTTTTGTAACTTAAGCTGTTTTAATCTTTGCATTTGGTACCGTTTAGTACATAAGAATGTGTAATCCGAGGGCTTGGCTAGCACGTTCCAGGGTCAGAGGTAATCAGAAAATAAAGGAGAATTGAAATGCAGAGTTCTTAGTGAAGGTTTTCAGCTGACATTGTTTAAGTAATTAGTCATTTACTCCCTGTGTTTCCACATTCTTATTGTCGTGCTGTACCTGCTTTTGACACTTAATAAGAGCTCTGCGCAGCTGAGGCATGCCTCTGTGTGCGGAGAGCCAGGGCTGGCCAGGCTTTGGTTACAGGTGCTATTTTGTTGTGCTTGGATTCATTTATCTCTTCCTGGTAGCTCTGCAGTTTCGTGTATCACTCTTTTAAACATGATTGGAAGCCAGGACCCAGAGTTGCCAGGTGACTTATAAGGATGGGTTTAGAAATGTTTGCCTTCCTGAGAAACTGACAGGGCAGCAGGGTTAAAGAGAGAGAGGTAGAGGGAGTAGGGAAGAGACATGCAGGAGAGAGGGAGAGACCAAAACCAGAGTGAACACAGAGAGAGAGAGAAAGAGAACGGGAGGGAGGGCAGAGAAAGTCTGAGAGCAAGAGAGTGCAAATCCCATGTCAGTAAGTACCTTCAACAGGGATTTCTTCATAACTAAGTGCTTCTGAATCTAAATCAGGTGCATGATAATTCCATGCAATATTTAATTCAGTAGGGTCACAACAGTTAAAAAGCTAGCATTTCTTTGGGGTTTGAATTTAAGTTACTTTGTTATGATTTTTTAATTCCTAAGAATTCCATCAAGCTTTGAGGAGAGAGAAAGAGAAGGAGCTCCCTTCAGCTTCCAAGCACAAATGATCAGAAAAGCTGCTGTGTCAAGATGAAAGCCCTCTGGAGAGGGAGTCCCCTACAGGAAGTGCTTCTGGGACCTGCCCAGTTCTCTCCCACTGCTCTTCCATTGCTGGAGTGGGTCCCCCTACGTGGTGAGAGCCAGCAGTGTACATCTCTTCCTGTCTCGTGTTCCCCACATCCTGGTGGGGGTTGAAGGAAGCCGTGGTGGGAAATTCACACCATGGAAATCGGCAGACTCTACAGATCAGGGCTCCCTGTCACCCTCCTGGAGAGCTGGCTATTAAACATTGAAGGTTAACCAGCACACCCCTGAGTGCTCCACATTCCCTTCTGGTGACCAGTATTCCCATCACATGTCCTTGGATGCCCACGAGAGGCCGTCCCATCCCCCACCCCAAACACTGACCCGTGGGGACGCACACTCTAGGGAAGGTTTTGTGCTCTGAACAACTAGAGTTGATTTGCGCTGAGTTCCATTTCCGCAAACTTCTGCTCTGCCCCAGAGGAGCTCCCCTTGCCCTGGTTACAAGACCCGTGATTGTGTTGAATTCACAGGATATCTCGCCTAAGTGCCACATTTGAAAGCCTGGGTCTCTGGAGTAGGACAACTTCGCAGATTAAATGGGTGGAACGTGAGGCGCTCTGCAGCTCTGTGCAGGGTGCTCTCGGCCAGTGTCCTGTTCTGCACTCTGCCAGCCTTGCTGAACCGCCTTAGAGAGAGGCTGTGGGTGTGGCTCAGCGGCGGAACACTTGCCTCGCTTGTGCAAATGTACAAGAAAGAAGGGGATGCTGGTCATGACAAAGGTGGCACTGGGCTCAGTGAAATGCCATGGGGAGCGGATACGCTTGTCTTCTCGGAACCAGCAGTTCAGTCTCAGTGAGGCGAACATGCTCTAGGGAGCAGATCCCCGTGCTGCACCCCCATCCAGGGGATTGGCGTGGGGAGGCTGCAATGGGTGTGTGTGTGCACTTAAAACCTTCCTTCCTGGGGCAGGTCTGCGTCCTCTGCTTAGGTGAGGACCAGTTAATGACAAAGGGCTTCTTCTCACTGGGCTCTTGTCCCTGGCCTTTCAGTGAGCTGCTGGTCTCTGAGTTGCTGCACTCAGTGCAACCCAGAGCATGTAGCACCTCCAACCCTTACAAAATCCAGCCCCTGAACAAATGAGAGGGGTGGAGAAGAAGGAGGAGGAGGAGGGGAAGGAGGAG
>PVKS010020859.1:0-36142 GCA_004027875.1 Aplodontia rufa
GGCCATCCCAAGTGACTGCCTGTCACACCTCTCACTGCGAAGCCTCTGAGAGGAGCACAGAAAGATGTCTGGCATCCACAGGTCATTCCACATCATCCCCAGACACCTCCATGCACTGTCAATCAAGAAAGGACCAGAATGTTCCATACTCACCTTACCTAGAATAGAACGAAAGAGCAAACAGCAAGACCCCTCATTTTTGCAGTCACCAAACTGTACTACAGTCAAGATGCCTACAACCTCACACTCCCACACATACACCAAACACCCAACAAAGGTTTAAAACTTCCCTGGCTTCATTCGATCCTTTCCCCATTTCACTTTACACCTCCAAGTTTCCCCAAGTCACTAATTCAATTTCCCAATTGCAAAGGCAGGAGAATGGAAAAAGAGGATGGTTCTGATAAAAACAAGTTCCCCCTAGAGTCTGTTGCCCAGACTTCCTGAGCCTCTAAGGTCCCCGATGTCCTTCAACACCCTCGACAAGAGGAAAACAAAATTATGATGAGCCAACACTGCTTAAAGGAGAAACATCCTTGGGGCTCCTTGAGAGCACATCAAAACCCAGCCCTATCCTTCCTAGTACTACCTCACCATTAGCTCCCGACCCCCACCTTCTGGCAGGCCCAGATCTGCACACATATCCTGTTTGTATCTGGGTGCAACAATCACTCAGTCCAACTGATAGATCAGTTCCAGTGGCATTTTCATCTACGATCAACCTGACTTTTCCTGACCATCAAACAAATATTTATCCAACAAATTCATGAATGAGAATTGATCCTGCTGTTTACTTAGAAAGCTAGAGGAGGTGATTTTTTTTAACATGGGCTTTATTTTTCCTCCAGAGAAATTAGAGAGTTTGGATAGCACAAGAGAAAGCAAATCAATGGCTATTTCCACATACCAGCATCTGTCTTCAGATTTAATAGAAATGATGCCCTAAGTCACATAGTCTACTCAGTCTGTTCAGTACAAAGACACCCATCGATATTGGAGTGATGCAGAAGGAGAGCCTTTGCTGGTACTTGTAAATGGAGACATTAGCCTCACAGCTGGTGCAAGACTCACAAAGCCCTCCTGGATAAGTAGTGATCAACTGCAGTCCATCATAAGGAAAATAAAAGCACCACCCATCTCTGAAATAGCTCTGGTCTACCTGGGGGTAGGTGTGAGAGCATCAGGAATACATCACTGAGAAATCTGACTTCCTTTCAGAGAAAGCTAAATATATGGTGCATAGGCCACCGTTCTGTCCCATACTCTTGGCAGACATTACTAATCAATTCAGCATTCTCTACCAGCCCACAAGGATAAGACCTTGGGACCCTTCTCAACACAGCATTCCAAGCAGTCTGAGTTTGCATGCAAGAAGAAGCCTATTTGCTACCTCTGAGCTAGGAGTTATTGAGCTTATTTAATAGGATGCCTCGTATGAGAATTAAAAATTCAAACTTTAAGTAGATCCCTGATCACGTATATAACTCCTGTGTTCTATTCCATGAGCCAGAGGCCCTATCAAAACAACCAGGTCCAAATACCAAACAGTGGCCTTGTTTTGTGGCTGGTCTGACAAGAAGTATTCCTACAGTCACACACCCCTGTGTTCACAGAAACAATCTGCAGTATACTTTCTAGAAAGGGACTTTTAAAAATGGTGGCTAATTTTTTTTTTCTTTTCCATCAGCTAGGAGGTATCCACCCACCAATCTTTAAGTAATTCTTCTGTCTCTTATTGCCTGCAGCATGAGGTGAGCTCCTTAGCACCGCAAGCTCCCTTGCTGTCTGGTCACCACTGCCTTTTATAGATAAAGAGCCATGTCCTTTCCCCACCACTGACCCCAACTACTACCACTTCCTATTCGACAGTCACACAGGAAAGTATTTGCCATGCCCTGCCACCAAAAAAAAAAAACCTACTGCTCTATTTGCAATTTCCCTTTCAACACAAAGGTCTCTCCTGTCCTAACTCTGAAACCCATTCCCAGCCAGAGTTGTCAAACAGGTTGTCTACATTCTGACTACACAAAGCATGGTCCCCAGACCACTACCATGAACATGGTCTGAAGCTTGTTAGAAATGCCCACCCCAGACCTACTGAAACTGAATCTGCAATTTAACAAGATCCCCGGATGCTTCAAGTGCACAGTGAATTTTGAGAGGCTCTGCCCTAAATCCACCCGTTCCCTTTCTGGGTTACCTGCTCAGGCTTTGTTCTTTCTAATCTGACTTCTCATCTTTTCACCAAAAACTTCTCACCCAATAAGGGAATCCATCATGAACAAAGGGACACTTCACCACTTGCCTGTCTAGGACTTTTGTTCATACTTCAAGTCTCTTCCAAGTGGCCCCTTTTCCGTGAAGACTTCTCTGCTCTCCAATGCAGATGAGGAAACCAAACCGCTGAGAGGACGGGAACCTGCGTGAGGCTGCACTGCTACCAAGGGGAGGCCAAACCTAGCGGGTGCCCCCACCCCCTCAGTGCATTGCCTCCAAGCATGCACGAGGAAGGTGCCCGCTGGGCACCCACCTCTCCCAAGCCCCGATGACCTTTCTCTGTTTTCTTCCTTCAAACACACATCACAAGTACATCTCTTTCATTCTCATTGCCTCTGGATCACAAGGACCTCAGAGTGGAAATGCCAGACACTCACCTTCCATTTCCTCAAGGCATGACAAGGCCTTCCTGGCGACCTGGTGGTTCTCAAAAACCTTTGTGGTGCTTAAGAATCAGCAGCAGGGATGTTTTAATATAAAGCTCTGGACCCAAAGCTTTAATTCACCAGCCCCCAAGGGGATGAGAATCTGCCTGTTTAGCTAGTGCCCTGAGGTGGCTCTGATGCAGGCCGTCCTCCACCCTTGGAGATCCCCTGCCTCCGAGTCTGGAGGCTCCTGAAGATCAGCAAGTGAGCTGTGATGCCGACCACATTGACCCTGGATACCTTAGTCACTGAGGGCTTGAAACGCTTTCCTGCACACCTCATTTTTTGTTGTGAGGAGTAAGGCAAGAGGACATTCCTACTGCCTTGTTAAACTGGAAAGCACTTAAAAAAAAAAAAAAAAAGACAGGCTTACCGTTCCTGTTATGTTTTGGCACCACCAAACCACTGATCCCGAAAGTCAGTATTTCTCAACCTCACAGCCTACTGTCAACACACTCTAAAGTGTTTCAGAAGACCTGTGATTGTCAGATTCAAAGGCCATAGCTGCATACTGGCCAGAGTCCAGGCACAAGCCACCTTCCTGAGAGCAGTTCCCTTTGCCAGAGACCCATGGGTCTCGCACACATGCCGGAGCCCTATGCGGCCTCTCAGCGGCTTGACACGGGCAACATCCACTCTCTCTCCAAGATGAGGCCTTTTAGATGACAAAGCACTTAAAATGTTTCTTTTGCATTATTAACAGCAAACACAAATACCCACTCCAGAATTTGTGGGCCCGGAAATTAAGATACAGTTTCCGTCGTGTCAAAATAAAGCACTGAATATCTTTGCAACATAATCAAGTTTTTCTCATTAAACAAATGAATGAATCAAACAAACCAAAAACAAACATGGCCTTTTGCCATTTTCTACTTCAGTGTCCATTCAACTATTTTAAGAGAAATAAACCTGAGCCAAAATCAAAGGGGACTGGAGTAAGAGCCAGTGTGGACCTCACTTCCTGAGGTCAGCCACATGGACACCACCAGTCTCGCATCTCAGCAGGAGCTCTAGTCCACTGAACCTGACCTTTCTGGCCATGCTACCTCTCATATCATTGCCCTCATGCATCCTGTTAGATTCCACATTCATCCCTACAATCACATCCTTGCGTGTATCTGTTTATCCCTCTCTCTGTCTTTGCTGCTTACCCCAGCTGTGGTGAAGCTCAATACGATGATCTCATCTTCTCCAAGTCTCATCCACCCAGCTCCCTGCACCTCAACCTCCCTGTTTGTCTCCCTCCTATTACCAGGTGCTGTCCCAGCTCCTAACCACCACCAATCCCCAACTTGGGCCAAGATCCCAACTTACCACCTTGAGAACTTTGTTCCTAATATGACTCCCTCTTGTGTCATCAGTTTCTCTCCATAGCTAATACACCATACGCTACACATGTTCCTGTCTTTCAAAGAGACCCTTCCGTGACCCCACCCCATTGCGAGCTCGACTCCCTTGCTCATCCTTTCAGCATAACTTGAAAGGTCTTGTGCTCCCCATCCCCTCCTTCCTGCATTTCCTCTCCTCCACGAACCTCCAGCTGCCCCTTCTCAGTTTCCTTCTTCCCCTTACTCCCCAGCTCTTCTTTTTATCTGGTTAGATTCACTTCCCCTAAATATCATCTGTACACTTGTCATTTCTGAACTCGTAACTCTAGTACGAACCACTCTCTGATTCCAGACTTATCTACCCACTCGCCATGGTGTTGGGAAACCAGAGAGTAGAAAATAAAAAAGATCCAAGATTTCAAGGATCGCCATGGGAAAATCCCCATCTCAAGGGGTGATGGGGACTCTGCCACTAGGAGAGGAGCCTTTGGTTGGGGGACTGTGGAATCTTCCTGGAGTAGAGAGGCAGAGCTCATAGCAAGCAGAAAATGAGGCGGATGGCACCAGTTTTAGTAACTTCCAGGTTGCACTTTGGGTCGTGAATAGGTAAAGAGGTCATCACAGGTTCCAGAACAACAGCAGCAGAGAGGAGAGAGAAAGTAAGAGGAGGAAGAAAGAAGACAAAGAAGAAGGAAGCTGGAAGGAATGGGTAAAAAAAAGAATAAAAACCAGGAAAAGAAATTTTGGGGCCCTGTTTATTCAGAAGACTCAGCAAGAATTCTGATCAAATCCTTAAAAGATGCAGAAACTCAGCTCTCTGGCATATCTCTAGGGGCATGTTAATAATATTAAAACCAATAGCTATAATTTAGTGTGGTGCTTCCTATGTTCTAAGCACTTTAACTCCAGAAGCAATCTGTGATTCAGGTGTTACTGTCCCCACATTATGGAAAAGAAGCTGAGTCTCAGAATAGTAACTTAACCAGGACACTCAGCAACAGGCTGGCAGAGGGAACACACATCTTATTCCAATGGCCACGTGGGTAGTCACCATACACTTTGGCCACAGGAAACAGACAGCGGGAAAGACACTTCTTGCAACACAAGGAGGCCAAGTGGCTAAGAGCAGCCCTCTAGAAGACAGCCGGCTTCAGTCATCTGGTGGCCTCCCAAGCCAGAGAGAGGGCTGGGACAGAAGATGCCTGCCCACCCATGTTGACATCCTGCTTTCCCCTCCATAACCCTATTGTCCCTTTCCACACACAAGGATGCCTCAGGTGACACGGGGATGAGGGAGAACAGCATATCACAACCCTTGCAGCTAATCTAGCATCCTAGATTAAAGGCACTCCCATGGCTACCCTAGGGCAAGACAGGTCAAGACAAGTCTGCAGAGACTTTCCTGGAATGGCCGTGGGAGGCGAGGTGCAGGCTAGGGCAAGATCGCTCTACCTTTGTCAGTCAGCAGGTTGGGACTTCCTTAAAGCCAACCTTCTCAGCCTCAGCGTGGCAAAGCAACTCCGAAGCTGCCTACAATGTCCCTGATGTAGCCATCAGGGGCGGACCTGGGGGGTCTTCTGCAGGGCACACAGGGAAATCTCAAGCCAATTTGTAGGTGATACAGGTGGATATATGAAACAGACAGAGTACCACCGCCACTGAGCTGAACACACAGCTAGCGCTGGGTGCCAGAATGCAGGCTGTACCGGATCTCCCCACCACACAGTCTGAAGACAGATGAAGAAAGAGGGAGTTTGCCAGGGTTTGATGAGCTCTGCACAGGGCCAAGGTGCTGTATAAATGTTGCGGGGAAGCTTCTATCAACTATCTTTGCTTAGAGGAAAGTGGGTACCATTGTGTTGTAGGTTGTAATTCTACGCTGCCAAATAACCATTTTAATCCAGTGCTCTGCCACTTTTAGCCATGCCTAAGCCAAAGGAATTGTCAGGGAACATTCTAGGCAAGTGACACGCAATGGCAAGAGCGCTAAAGCAAAGAGCAGACCGAAGACCTGGGGTCGGGATGGGATGGGCGGATCACTTAACCCTATGAGTGCAGGTCTATTCGCTAAGTGCGACAGCAGCTTCTGACAGGGCTGCTGGGAAGATTACCCCGAGAGCACAGAGGTGGTTATTTAGGTGTCAGGAAGTGTCAGCCCTCTGGCCACTGCGGAGAAGATGGCAAGAGCCACTCTGCTCACATGAGGCTGCACCTCTTGCAGCCTCAGGATCCCACTTTGAGGCAACAGGCAAGGTGGAGTGGAGAGAGAAGAGAACAGGTGATAAAAACAGAAGTGAAGGCTCAGGGACCGCAAGCTCAGAACTCTGCATTCCTCCAGGTGGCAAATCAGCCAAGGGCACCTAAACAAGGAGACCTCCCAGAGCAGCTGCACCCAAACAGGTCATAGCCGCACCTGAGCCTGGCTGTCTCTCTCATCCTCAGGGCATTCTGTGACCCAGCAGTCTAAACAGTACTTCTTCAAACAAGCCCTTTTACCACTTGACTAGAAAGGCAACCATAGATTTTCATCACACAGTTAAAATGGTCTCTCAGATACAAATCTCTCTGGCCCATCTGCCAACCAGCCTCTCGAATATCCTGTACTCCTCCCAAGCGCATTAATGCTGCTGTTTCCCTGGTTTCTGAGTAGTAGTTGGTGAGAAATACCCACGGAATCGTTAGCCACCAGGTTTGATGTCGAGCAAGATGAACATTTTATCACTAGGACAAGTGTCATACTGAAGCCAGGAGACTCTGGGGTTCTGTTACAAGTCCCCTGGAAATAATACTGATAGTTGCTCCCCCACCTCCACCCCAGGGTCTAGGACCTTACAACCACAACAGGACAGAGGCGCCTTGCAGGGAAGACTAGACGGTCCCTAACTTCTTGATGAGCCCTGTCAGGCTGGCTGAACACAGCCATCCTAAACATCACATCCACCCTGCTTGCAAGTTCACCCTACTGTTCCAAATTCTTTTGCTGTGAATCAAAGCTTCGCCAGGCCAATACCAGTAACATGCCATGACTCCTCACCACTGCTCAGAATCCGCCTTCCATCTGTTCAGGCTTCTCTCTCTGCTCTGGGACCAAACCTACTATACCTGTTCACGGCTCTGAGCCTTTGCTTGGGCTTTTGCTACGGTTACTTTCAACTGCCTGCCTTCTCCCTGCCCACCCCAACTCCATTTTCCACAGAGACTCCCCTTGTCCTTTAACCTGCACTGTGGCTCCCCTCACTGAGCCTGTCTGGCACTCGCTGGCTCTCGCATTTTGCACCAACTGTGGCACTTCATGACAAATGGTCTTATCTTGATAATATGCTAACTACCCATCTCTCTTCTTCAAGAACAGAACAGATATCCTACACCTGGAGAAAATCCTCAACTGGAAAAACCAGACCTTACCACCAGTCACTACTACTACCTTCATCAACTCAATCTGAGCCTCAGTTTCCATTCCTACAAAATAGGAATAATACTCTTAACCAAAAAGGATTATATGGCTTTAGCAAATTAATGTCTATAAAAAGCATAGACCAAGTAACCAGAACTAACACACAGAAGCCTCCCCCAAAATTTGTCCCGGTCCCCTTTGCTTTTCTTTTACGTCCTTCAAAACCAATCACAGTATAGCAACACAGAGGGCATTCAATAAGTTATTGATCAATTAATTAGTAGTGAAAACCAAACCAATAACTGGAGGGTCATAATATAAAGTTAATAGCACATGGTCAAAACATATTGATCTTTTTTTCAATTATGGACATAAGATTGATACTTATGGAGAAAAAAACAACCCATATTAACTAAAGAAGTTTTCAGGATTACAAACTGCTTGTTTCTCTGAACCAATAACTCAGCCAAGCAGAAGTTTCAGCATAAATGTTCAGGCTAGCAATTCATCTTTCACCCTTACACCAGTCATCTCTATCCCCAACCTCTGTTATATTCATGGCCCGCAGAGAATTCACTTCACACGCTAAACATAGCACAATCCTTGCTACTTCTTTAAACCAAACACAGAGCAAAAGTTTTATATAGGAATTTTTCTCTAAATTATTGAAGTTATTCCGAAAGAATGCTTACTACTTCTTTTCCCAAGCAGAATTCTGCATATATAATAAACTCTGTCTTTTAATAAGACCTTTCTCCCCGACTACTTGGGGAGAAGCTAGTAGGCGACTTTGAATACTGGTGAGATCATTTAACCAAAATCAAGCTGAGAATAATATCGAGATCCTAAGAGCAGCCATGAAATCCATGCACTGAGGATGATGTTGGATGTGGAGGAGTCCAATGAGATGAGAACCAGAGGAGAACTTGGATGGCTTTGAGCAGAGCCTTTGTCACCTGGTGGCCTCTTGGCCTTACTGTCCTTTTGCTTCTCACTGTTCCCTTTTCACATACTGAGTGTTTCTGTGGAAGAAAACGTCTCTTGATCCTGCATTCTCTTTCCAACTGATGTCTCACATGACCAAAACAATGGAAGTCAGCAAATGGCCTTGGACATTGCTTCAGAATGAATGGAACACGCCTGGAATGTAATTTTAGTTAGTGACCACAGAGTCCGTTCTTGAAGGTAATTCTCCCAAGGTCTCCCCTTTGTTGGTGGTGAATTAGGGCCTTCACATTACCCAGCTATGATGCAAAGCAATACAGAGCTACCTAGGAACGCCAGGAGTCATCTAGCCGATCCCTGTCACTCTTAACTGCATATAACAGAGATTCTTGGCTGTTGGAAAGTTCCATATCCCTCTCCGAAATCTAAAATTCCTGGAGTTTTTTGGGTTTTTTTTTGAGTGAGGTTTTGAACCCAGGGCCTGTACATGCTATATGCACACACTCTACCACTGAGCTACATCCCCAACTCCAAGAGTCTAAAATTTGTGGTGTCAAAAGAAGTATGTCTATTTGTTCTAAGCCCTCTCTGGAAACCAAAACCAACTGGTCAGTATTTTGCGGGTTTTTTTGTTTTGTTGTTTTGTTTTGCAATGATTCATAAAACATCAGTTGTTAACTGACCCCTAATTCCCTTCTCCAAGCCAAACAATCCCAAATCCTTAACCCTTTCTTTAAAGAGTTTACTGTTCATCCTGTTAAATATGTTATCAGTAGTCTTTCTGCACTTCTTGGATTTTCCACAATCTTTTTCAGCTCATGTGAACATGATGGTCTCAACTAGTAAAGAGGATTGGAGAATCATTCAACAGTCCTCACATATTACTCCTAATTTCATACAGGCTGGTATCCTGCTTACTCAAAAATAACACAGTACCCCTACAGAGAGGGGTCTCCCTGGGACTTCCAGTTCCATCTCAGCTAAAATTATGCCTTGCCAGATGATGATCAAAGCCAGCATAACTGGATTGATCGGGTTAGTGCAGAACCATTAATGACCACTGTCAACACCTCTAGGCAAAGTATTTCCCACCTCAGTGTCAGCAAAGACCAGGTAACCCAGGGATGTGTGCTGCTCACACCACATTTATCTGAAACACAAAATACAAGATTCTTTCTCTGAAGAATCTTTCTCCTTCCAGTCTATGCCTGAAAATCAAATTCTGGGTGACCACAGATGTGAGCTCCCCCAGGGTGGAGCTTGGAGACATGGAGCACATATTTAACATGCTGGCCCCAGCCCATGTCCCTTCTCAGACAACTTGGAGGTAACCAGGGGAACTTAGCAATAGACTCCACTAAAAGGTACCCTGAGGTCTAAGAAGTTGCTGGTCCCTTGAAACATTTGAGTGGCATCTAGCAATGACTGAAAAGCATGCCTTCAGTCATTTTTGGCATGGATGCTGCCTCCTAGCATCATAGCCTATAGGATCATCCCATGTTTGATTAGGAAGATTTCCATTCAGTAGTTGGTCTGATGCTAGGAATCTCCTCTGCCATCCAGGGAACAAAATTATGTCTTACAAATTGCTTTTGGGAGTTGAAGTAAGAAGTTATGGGATATTTCATGACTCGAAACATGACCACAAGAATCTGAGTTCTTGGGAAGAAACATCTCAGCTGCATCTCAGGATTCCATGGTTAACAGTGTCAGGGAGCATGGTCACGGAGGCACCAATGCCACCAGAAAGAGACCAGCTCCTTAAGCGCTGCACCTCCACTCCTCCCGCAGATGAAGCTCAGCTGTCAGTGTTCCCTTCATCCACAGGAGCCATGGCCGTTTTCCATACTTAAAAACAGTGAAGATCTTCATGTGCATGCAAAGGATCGTGGGGAGGGGTGCTATTACAACCATATCCTGAATCCCTAATGTGGGCCGAATAAGGACCTAGCTCCATCCAGAGACCAAGCCAGTGCCCCATTTCCACCACCTAATAAATCTAAGTCAGGATACCACTAGCTGTAACCATAGGCTAAGATGAAGATCCACTATCATGAAGGATTTTGGACAAGGCATTCCAATATTAACTTCAATCTTGCCCAGAAAAGTTGACCTAGGGGCTTGAGTGGTAGTTCAGTGGTTATAGTGCTTGCCCAGCATGCACGAGGACTGGGGTTCAAACCCCAACCCCACATACTCAACAAAGTGTTGGAGAAACAAAGGTCAGATGAAAAACTAAATAAGATTGATTCTCTCTTTCTCTCACTGTCCCTCTTGCTTTGTTTTAAAAAAAAAGAAAAGAAAAAATTGCCCTAAATCTATCAAAATGTATCTAGTATATGGTCACATTTGGTTTAGTCTGCACAAAGCTGATCTTTGGTGTTTGTCTTTAATATACCTCTAACATTTTAAAACAGGGACAATTCACTCAAGTTTTTGTATGGTTAGCCTCTCTAGAAAAGCCAGAAGACCTGGGAACCCTGGGCCCACGTCTCCGCAGGCACCTTCCCTGAGCTGAGTAGCAGCTGCCGGTTCAGAGCACAGACGCTCCCTGACTCCGTACACTCCCTACCACTCCCATGGTGCCCCTGTGACCTGAGGCTAAGCACCAAGCTCTCTTCACATCTCCTTAGCACTGGTAATTTTCCTCGCAACTAGCCTGCCTCCCTTACTGAAGATACCTGTGCTATAGGCATCTGCATTTCAACCTCTACAGTAACTAACATGTTCAGACGACAGAGGTAAGTGATTTCTTTCTTTTTTTTTTTTTTCTTTTCCCCTTCATGTACATGTTCCCCTCCCTCTTGGCCAGTGGCCATTTATAAACATGAAGCACATGCATTCTTGACCAATTCACCATCAGACATTTGACAAAGCCCTGCCCTCATGGCCCACCATTAGGGGCATTTGATTATCCTGGGTCTCCTCTACCCTTGGTGACTTAAATCGGTCCTACAACTTCATGCCATACCTTGTCTTATAAGATAATACCTACAAAGAATGCTTTAGTTGTGAGGAAAGACACATATAGGTAGAGAATGTTTATTTCTAGGATGTTAATTAGAGGGAAGATTTTAGATGCAATCACTTCTCTCCAAAAAGATGACTTCTGACTTAGGTCTAAAATTTCAAATTTTGCGTCCCTATGGGATATAGGAGGTATATAAAAAATGCGTAGAACTTTTCCTTTATTCCAAGTGTCCATCAGATGAATAGATAAGCAAAA
Organism: Aplodontia rufa; assembly: GCA_004027875.1. Lineage (NCBI taxonomy): Eukaryota > Metazoa > Chordata > Mammalia > Rodentia > Aplodontiidae > Aplodontia > Aplodontia rufa. The sequence continues at coordinate 11,596 of PVKS010020859.1, forward strand.
TAAAATATAATGAAAGATCATTCAAAAGGAGGAAAATTTTGACACATGCAGCAACACAAATAAACTGAAGATACCATGTTAAATGAATGAGTGGCAGAAGTGCCACCACGATTCCACTCAGTTAAGGTACCTAGAGTGGTCAAATGCACAGGATAGAAAGTAGAACAGTGGCTGCCAGGTGCTGAGGGAGCAAAATATAGAGAGTTCATGTTTAATGGGTGCAGAGTTTCAGGTGGAGAAAATGAAGAGTTCTAGAGATGGATGGGGATGATGGTCACACAATAACATAAAGGTACATTTGCCACCAAAAGCAGTGATAAGGTGGTAAATTTTATCTGGTTTATATTTTACCATAATAAAAAAGGAGGAAAAACCCAAGAAGGGTATCCTATTGGGGGAGGGAAAAGTGACTTCCTTTTTACTGCTTCAGAAACTTATCAAGTCCATAATGAAAGTCTGACATGACATTCATTCTAAAAGAAGATACAGCCCACCGGCAGCAGCATTACAATGTCATAGTCCACCCACACTGGCCCCAGTGCGGACTGGCAATGCTCAGAGGGAAATACCAGGTGTGGCATGCTGATCTGTTTTATCTGACCTAGACAATCTATCGAACAAGCATCCATTTTCACACACAAGGAAAACCCTACCAGAGGAGGTCACCAACAGCACCTTGCAGGCAATGGAAACCTCAGCCTCCCATCTCTTGCTAAGCACATGCTAAATCTTGTGTTTTGTGCACAACTTTTATTCTTGATACAGGAATTGCAACAACACTGAACAGGTATTTAAGTTTATACACACAACCAGTATTTCAGTAAATCTGTTTTGGCCAGGGAGAAGGTGATGATGGTAGTTGTGATGGTGGATGGGTGATAGCAACTCCAGGCTCCAACCCTGGGCATTGTTCACTTTCCATGCCACCACCTGGCAGCCAAGCCGGTGGCAACTGCAGTCCTAAACTGTGCTTCTAAATGAAACAACAGGACTCAATGCAAGGGGGCATGCAAGTGGACACAATCCTTCCAGGAGTCCCTTCTACATGACGGCATGAAAGTGGAATTCCTGTAGGATGAGATCGGTCAAGCAAATTTTACAGATGCTATAGGAGCATTGGAAACAGATTTTTATTGAACAGAAACTTTCACAAACTTCATACAAACCCTATATTATGCAAAATTTTATCACAGTTCTACACATCTTGTAAACTTGTGGGAGTTGGCTGGAGAGCAGATTAGTAGCATTTTGATAAGGGACATTTTCTATCAGAAAACGTCACAGAAAAGAGCTACAAAATGATACAAAGATACCCACCCTACCCCAGGGACTGGCCTTGATGGGGAACCTGAATGAACTGGCAGGAAGTCTGTGCCTTCCCACCTTCCTCTTTCAAAGGCAAAAGAGATTTTCAGGTTGGGGAACATCACAGCAATCCTGTGGCTCAAAGATCTTTCCATCAAGAATATCCAGCCTTAGACTGTACGCGTGGTGTCATGACTCTATTTACAAGGGGAACCCAAGAATGTTGACATGTAAAAGACCAGCCTGGAGCAGGGACCGGAGTATAACGCAGTGGCCTGCCATTCAAACACGCTCCTTGGCTAGGCCGCAGACACTACACTGATTTCCTCCTCCTGCGTCATAACGCTCACTTCCGTGTATGGCCATAAAGGACACATTCAAACACTTGCCTTCCCCCTCTGCCACCACGAGCAACTGACTGAGCTTTTCATCATACAGGTTACATTCCTATCCCTTGGGGACAGCTCTAGAATCTCATATCCCTAAAGCCAGCCCAGCAGAAGGTTCCCTTGGCCAACACCCTCAAGGAGCAGTGAGGGACTGAACTCAGGTCATTCATCTGATCTAACGCTTCACTTTTGCTGGGTTTTCTTTCTTCACTGCATTATTTTAAGCCAAGTTGTCTCTGTTCGAATCTGCTGAACTTGCAGAAATCTATCCAATCACTAGGCGGAATTCCCTTCCGAACCAGGCCTCATAAGCCATGATAAACAGCAGGTGGGCTGCTCCTTCTCCACCACCAGATAAACAGGGCTGGCCTAGGGTGAGGGGCAGTGCGGTAGGGACACTACTAAACGGTGGCTACTTTATTTCAGCCATCTTGACACATGATCATTTAACATCACCAACACTTTCAATCAACTTTTGAAGAAGGGGGAGGGCAAACTGATCACTCCTCACTTACCACATCCAACTCGCAGAAATAAAAGTACCTAAAGAACAAACATGAATGAATGGCTTTTTTTTTTTTTTAGAAAAAGCCTGAGAGAGCAGAGTTGATCTTTATTTTCTCATTAAAAAATGTGGGGTATTTTCCTTAGAGTTAATATGCAGTCTTTATTTTACAGTAAGTATTCTTTTGATTTCACGTCTTCACAAAATTGCTTTCAACTTTTGAAGCAGAAGGTACTTTAAACAAAAATACTGTGCACTGTCAGCACATTTTTCTTTTAAATATTGAAATAAATAAAATAGTTAACTCTTTTTTTTTCTGTCAGTTTGTTTGTGTTCAGTTATTTCTACCGTAGAGCAAATTCCAGTCTGACCTGGGTGCTTTCTCACAGACACTCAAAGGAAAAAGTAATGAAGAATTTTTAAAAGGAAAAAAAATCTTCTTATTGCACAAACTTAGGCCATTGCTGAGACTTCTGAGCTGAGTTGAGCTGGAGGATTTTCCACAATCCAGGCTCTGGTGTTGGCTGAAACACACGCACAGGAAGGGTCTGGGCAAGGGAAGAGGAAGAGGAGGACAGGAGGAGGCGGCGTTGGCCATGGCTTCTTTTCCCCTTCTTCGGAAATGGCTTGCTTGAAGGATGCTGGAGTTCCCAGGCCAGAGTGTTGACTGCAGAGGGAAAGGCAACGAAAGATAAAACAAAAACGACAGCACAGAAGCGCTACCTAAGAAAGAAAGATGAAAATTAAGGGGGCAGTGAAAATGGAATGAATTGAAAAGAAAACGAAAAGAAAGAAAACCACCGACATCGATAACCACGCTCGTGAAGCTACGGCCAGTGAAAACCGCACTGGGCTCTCCGGGGCCTCGAATGCCAGCGGCACGGAATTAGCCGCGAACAGGGCAGGGCAGGGCAGGCGCTGCGTGGCCCGAGAGACAGAGAATGCAGCTGCATTTTCAATTCCTAAGAGGCATAGCAGGCGAAACTGGGTGTTCACGAAGAAAAAAACAACAGAACAAAAAGAATGTTCTCCGCTACTTGGAAACCAAACTACCTGAATCTTTTTGAAATTCAAACATCCCAGAAAGGACTATTGTGATGGCATCTGTCTGTCAGTCACCTGAGTGGAAATGAGTGGTTCTATGGTATAGGACCAGCAGCAACCACCAAAAAAAAAAAAAAAACTCTGAAGTCCCGATTGGCCCAAGGCCAAAAGATCACGGCTTCACACACACAAACACACACTCATCTCCAATCCTGGCCCAACTAACTTGATGGTGTCCAAATTGCTAGCAGATAGGACCCAAGGCAAAAAGTTGGTTCCGGTTCTCCACTAGCCTGGTGATCCCAAGTCCTGGGTGGCTCTTCAAACCAGGTGGGTCCTTTGGCCTGTACTGCTTCTACCTGAAAGGGAATATGCTAAGTTGCTGTGGTCTTTGGTGTGGAGGAGCTGGTACAAGGAATGGGCTTTAAAAGGAAGGACCGACCTGGGTGCTGCCATGGAGCCCCATCATCCTGAGCTCAGTGGGGAGGGGCCTAAACGGAAAATGGCCAAAGCTGCAAGGACTAAAGTTCAAAACCAAGGAACAACTCTGCCTCTTCCGAGCTGAAACTTCTAAGGGATGCCTGCCGCAGCTCTCCTCTCACTCCTCAGGTATGGTTCCCAGGCCAGGTACAGGAGCCCACATTAGATGCACTTCCAACGCCAAGATTCCATCCATCTACTTAGGCTTTCAGAGGAAGGCTAGAAGGGCCCACTTCCACCCCTACCAATTTCTTCCTCCACTTGCGCTCCTACTGCTCTCCCTCTACCCCATCTCATCCCACCCACCGACTCAGCTCTCCAGCCTGATGTTCTGGTGCCCCTCACCTGGCTTCCCTCCTTTTCCCTCCCATTCATCTCCTCTTGATCACTGCCCTGCCTCCAATCCCTTCACTTGAGAGGTAAACCAGTGTGGCCTTTCTTTTGCCTTCTGCAGAATGTCTGCCAACTGTCCTCTTAAGATTTCACAAGTCTTTCTGTCCCTCCCCCAATTCTCCAACCCCTTTGGTTGGATGTCACCTGCCACTTTGTTAGAAAACTGCCACATAACCATGCCATCAGGCAAATTTCCACCGCTGACCTCCCCCATCACGCACACTGACACACACACACTCTTCTTCCTTTGCCCTATTTAAGCTACCTGGAAAATTGTTGGTCAGGTGCCAACTTTGCACTCTTAATATCCAATTTCTCTTTTGTTTCCTCTGGCATGGCCAGCTACAGGCCACAGGCAAAGTCCTGCTATGTTCTCAGTCTGCTCTGGGTCCCTTCAAGGAGGCTGTTTTCATCCCTCCACACCCCATCAACTCCCTACCCTGTCTCCACATCCTCATTCCCTCACACTACTTCACTGCCTCCTGGCTCTTATCTACCTCTTCTGACTTGACCAATGGATGTTGTGTCTAGAGATGACTTCTCTAACTTTTCTATTTATTGACTATCCACAATGTATAAACTGAGATTCAATAATGCTTCCTTGAATTAGCTCAGAAACATTGCTTGGTTCTCGGTCTATGTCAACAAGTAACTTTGACACAATGGTGTTGGGCACCATCCAAGGGCTATGAGTGACATCGCCTTTGCCTTCAAGAGCATATCATGTGTTAGAAAAGAAAGACTAATAGTGGAAACAAAATGCTACAGAAGAATACATAAGCATGTTTGCATTTTGTGAATTTTGCCATTTTTCAAGATTGAGATAAGGATTCCCAGTTCTGCTTTCTGTTCCATCTCCATGTCTCTGATAACAGAAATTCTTGCCAATAAATAGTGTCTATCAGTCTGGGGTTCTTTGTTGATCTGGATGACTCCCTCCAAAACAAAAATAATCACATATTACCTCATGGTGGCACCTACATGTTAACTATTTGTGAATACTTGGTCTACCCAACTAAACTGCAGATAAAACCACTGACTAATAACTCCACTGAACCATGTTTAATTGCAAGATCCTTTACAGGGCTGAGCAGTCACATGCATACTCATCACTCAGTCCGCAGTCACCAAACGAACAAAAGTATATCTGAATGAAAATATAAATATTCAAGGTCTGTAAGCACACTAGCCTGACACCTCAGTTTAAAGACCAAGTGTCTTACTCACTAGTAACAGGGTCAGTCAGTCATGTACCTCCTGATCCAATGCACTGAGAAGGGTATGACATCATTTCTGCGATATTCTTACCTAAAGACACAACTTCATTTTAATCATTAGAAAACAGCACCTGAACCTAAAGTGAATGGCTTTCTACGGAATGACTAGCCAACACTCTTCAAAAATATCAAGATTATGAGAAACAAAGACAGGCTATGAAACTAACTATTCCTGATTAAAGGCCTTTAAGAGGACAAGAGAAATAAATGCACCATGTGATCCTGGACTAGTTCCTGGATCAGAAAAAAGGACATTCATGAGACAACTGGCAGAATTTGAATAAGATCTGTAGATTGTAGTGCTGTATAGTGTTAATTTCCTGATTATAATCATTGTACTGTGGTTATCAGAATGTGGGGAAAGGATATGTGGGAATTCTTTGTGTTATTTTTGTAAGTATTCTATGAATTTATTTCAAAATTAAAAATGTTTTTAAGTCTTAAGTATTGGTTGAAGACTGCTGTTTAGATGATTCAAAAACCTACCAATGTTTTTTAGCTAATAATTCAGTTCTGACTGGGATATTCCATCATCCTCAGTTGCTTTGTAAATCAGTCAGGTGGAATGGTTTTTCCTATACTGTTATTTTGAGAAAGAGGTCAGAAATCACTTTTATTAAGCATACTAGTGTCATATAAGTCAATGTTTTCATGTTAGAAGCACTTGGGTGTGTGACCAAAACAGTGCCCTGAGTGTTCACCCCCTGCCACCTCACCACCAAGGCCCTGACTTGAGGAAGATCAACCTTGGTTCTGTCAGAAAGTTCCTGAAGTCTCAGACACTGGCTCCTTCTCAGCAGGAGTTTACTGCACAATGGGTTGGTTTTATTGTTCTGTTTTTGTTTTTGTTTTACATAATCAAATACCTCCTCTCAACCCAAAGAGATCTTAAATAAAAGTCCTCAAAGCCCTTTACTGATTTTACTCATGAAATCTTTGTAATGTGATCAGTACAGACTGAAGAAAGATAATTAGAAGACCCAGACACCAGTTACTAACCCCAGAATTTCAGAACAGACTTTTAACCTGACTGAACCTCAGCTTCCTCACCAGTAAAATGGGAATAAATGACACCTGACCCTTGCTTTAATGATCACTATTAGGTAACGCAAGTTACATATATGATGGGGGGGAATCTCCATATCCAAGGGATAGAGAAACTGAGGCAGAGCCCCCATGACAACAAATTACACAGGAAGTCAAGACCAAAACTTAGAGCTTCTCATCTCTACACTAGGCTTCTACTCACCAGCTCAAAAATGCCTCACTTTGAAAACACACAACTTAAGCAATTCCATTTTCAACGGCTAAACAAAATTCCCTGCGGAAAAATTCCTAATGCACAAGTCTGCTCAAACTTTAAATACATGTTCAAGATCATATTCATCAGTTGTAACAGGAGGCATATTGGGATAAAATTAATTAATTTTATTCCACCATGAAGTGAGAACCTCCAAACAGCCTTTAGCTCTCTCCCCGAGTAATGATCTTGTGTTCCCTCAAGTGCTATATAAAGGCCGTATCAGGCTGCAGCCCATTAGGTGCAAGGAAAGATGCAAAGCAAGCAGGAAGACTTAAAGGGACACTATTGATGGGAACATTGCATTTTTTATTAAATCCTGCTCTCTAAAATACCAGCAGCAAATTGGATTACTGACTTTAAAGTACCTTTAAAAAATTAAATGCATATTTCTCATTCCCAGTCTTGTAGTGATTATAGTATCTGATCTCTACATAGTCTCAGTAACAGACAGAAAGAATTAGATTTTTCGGGATTGGAAAAAAAATATCAGATAGTCACCTATTGCAGTGACAATAGTCACCTCTTACATCAACAGTTCCCCCTGGAGGATTTGAATAGTGTAACAAATTTAGAAAGTTCCATACCTTTGGTTCCCCTCTCTTGGGCTAGGACTCAGAAAATTAGGTGACATTTCCGAAGCATTCTGGGACTTTACTGAGTTAAGGACAAAGGAAGCGGGTCAGATCGTTTTCATCTTCAAGATCATAATTTCCTTTTTATTTTAAAATTTGAGTCATGATCCTTATTTAACAAAAGCAACCTCAGTCAGGTGCAGTGATGCACGCCTATAATCCCAGCAGCTCAGGCGGCTGAGACAGGAGGATCACAAGTTCAAAGGCTGCCTCAGCAACTTAGCAAGGCCCTGAGTAACTTAGCAAGACCCTATCTTAAAATAAACTATAAAAAAAGGACTGGGGATAAGGCTCAGTGGTTAAGCGCCTCTGAGTTCAACTTCTGGTACCAAAAAAAAAAAAGAGCAACAGGCTGGAGCGGTGGCTCAATGGTTATAGGGCTTGCCTGTCATTGGCAAGGACACGGGTTTGAACACCAGTACACATACACAAAGAAATGCCAGAGCAATGAAGGCCACATGAAAAACTAAATAAAATCGAGTCTTTCTTTCACTGTCCCTCTCTCTTTAAAAAAAAAAAAAAAAAAAGCAATGACAAAAAGCTATGGTTCTATGGGTCACACAGCTCCTGCAATTCCTGGGGTCACAATAAAAAGCGATCTCTTTATCCTGAATAGGGATTGGGAGAAAATATCTAGAAATAATGGTTTAGAACATGAGTTCTTTTTAATATTCTGCATAGAACCTTGATTGGAATCTTCTTTTACAGGACTTACTCATTTACTCTCTGGTTGTTGAAATTGCTTTTTAAGAAGGTTGACTTTTAAAACTTCATTCATTACAAATACTCTTTTCCTCAGCTGAAACGGACAAGGTTTACAAGAACGCACATACACATATATTCCCTAAGGACCCTCCAAGGGTCAGCATAGACAATGGCTGAGCATATCGGGTCTAGATTTAGGTTTCTGGGGATCAAAGCCTGGCCCCTTACTACGTGTGCAGCCTTAGGTACACTTTATTAATTTTATTATTATTTCATGTGTAAACTGGGGATAATACAAGCATTTATTTCAAAGGGTGTTCATGGGGGTTAAATGGGCCATTCCAAGGAAAGCACCCAGAACAATGATTAACACATAAACATTGAGTGTTGTTCCCTAGAGAAAAGGGGAAAGGCAACATCAACCTTCAAGGCGGCTGGAAATTCAGGACACCCACTTCTCTACTACTGTGCTTTCTCAATCAGCTTCCCTGCTTTGAAAACTTAAGACATTTATCTCCAAAGCAACATCCATTCCACTCTCCTGAACTTAACTCAGTCTCTCCAAGTTTATCTTTCTCAACTAAAAGGTGAAAGATTTGAACTTGATCATCTTAAAAGTCTCTTCCAGTTCTTTTTTTTTTCTTTTCTTTTTCTTTCCTTCTTAAGAACATAAATTCTGAATCTGATGAGAGATGCTATAAGCAGGATGAGAGAAGATGCTCAGGCAATGCTAAGCAACGCTGCTATGCGGACACTGACAAAGTTGAGGGTGTCCATTCTCTCTACTAGGGAAACTACAAATCAAGCTGTACCAGTAAAAATAAATTAGATAGGGACTGGAGCGGTGGCTCAGTGGTTATGGTGCTTGCCCTGCAAGAGCAAGTACATGGGTTCAAACCCCAGCACCCACGTACACAACTAAGTGTCAGAGTAACAAAAGTCATGTGAAAAACTCTAAAAAATTGATTCTCTCTGTCTCTCCCTCTCACTGTCCTTCTCTCTTTAAAAAATAAATAAATAAATAAATTAGATAAGCAAGACCTATCCACAATTAGACATTTCCCTGGGAGTTTGTCTCGTTAGACAGTTCTAGACTGTTGGTTCCCCATCAGAACCACAAGTTAGATCTTTTTATAATTTATCTATGTGGGTTTTTTTTTTAATCTCAAGTTCAAAGCTAAGTTGCCAATGATAATTCCAGGACCATAACCAATTAGATGGCTTTCAAATGAGAGTATGGATTGAACACACTTTTACTGACACGGACGCTCACAGTTCATCAGTAAGGCATGTCGCAGGGTTATGAATCCAACATCTCAGTTGAAGGAATAGAGTACAGAGGTGGAAACCAACACCAAGACCAGGTTGTGTGCCCTTAGCAAAAACCTACCAGAACCAATTATGTTGGCCTTTTCTCAGATGTGAGCATGCAGGACTATTATAACCTTCGAGGTGTATGCCATATTCCCTAGGGACAGAACGAATTAGGCAGAACATCCCAAAAGTGGGTGGGTGGTGGGGTTGTTACTTTTGTTCTCTCAAAAAGAACAAATGCCCGGGTGAGAATATACCTATCTGAAACAGGAGAAAAGTGGAAGTCCTTTCCATGTCAGGTTACCAGGGAAGCACCAAAATGCCCATTTGTGGGTGTGTCTGCTTGACCTGGCTCTTGTTGGGTTGATTTGTTATTTTAATGAATACTCTAATTCAAGGGGATCTGCAAAGGCTGGATCGTCAAAGTAAACTTCTCAGACACAGAGAAGCAGCCTGCTAACTGGGCAGTTCCTTGGACCTCCCAACTCGAGTCCACTGGCACTGCCTGTGTCTCTGGGCCTGTGTTCTCATGGGAGTTCAAAATCTTCATAACAGCCCTGTAGTGTATTTTGCCTAATCAGGGATCTTCTTTAACCTGGACTCACTCCAGGACAGCGAAACTGGTACCCAAGCTAGGAACACCACCCAGCCATGCAGAGCCCAGAAGCTGCACCTCTATATTCCTACTCAAGTCCAGCCACCAACTCCAGCCTCAGTGCCCTGGACTCCACGTCACCTCAGCCAAGGGAGGCAGAGTCTGCCAAGCATCTCTCCAGCCACCTTCTCTTGCAATTGAAGCCAGAAGCCCCCCATTCTCCACACAGAGCCCCTCCCACAGTCCAAGGCCCACACTTGCACCCAGGCCTGAACAATCCACATGCACACGCAGACCACAGCTAGCCGAGTGGGAGACACGCCAGTAGCCACTCCCACACTAAGAAGGGGGAACCCAGGAAAGCCAAAGAGCAAGCAGGGGAACAAAAGGGAAAAAGAAAGAAAGACAAAGAAAACAAAACAAAACAAAAAAAAAAAACTATGATGGTTTTGCCCTGGTGGTAAGACAGGTCAGCCAAGACGTACCTTTTGAGGAGAGCCTTGCAGCGGGTGGGACTGCCAATGAGGCGGACGGGACTTCTCCATCCAGGCCTTGAGCAAGTGTTGCTTTGGTTTGTTTCAGGAGGTGCTATTGGAAACATAAAACAAAGTCCCTGGCAGGCACTATCAAAAAAAAATAAAAAATAGAAGAAACACAGGAGGCTTGATCATCCAATGGGCAGTTAACTGCTTTAAACAGGGGCAAGGGGAGGGAGCTACACGGTGAGGTATCGTTCTTCCATGAGCGTGGCCTCAGTTCTTCGTGTCACTGCCGAGCCCTTGACTTTTGTTACATTCCATTCCCGCGCTTGAAGTTGCTCTTCGCCAGGAGGAACACGAGGCAGAACCAGCAACGACGAAAGAGCAGCTCGGCTGAATGGAGGAGGAGCCGAGGAGGTGGCAACCGCTTAGGGTTGGCACTGGAGGGAGACCAGGTGCCTGGCTGGCCTTCTCTGGGACTGCTGCCATCTTCCCGCAAGCGGAGAGGAGGATGGAAAGGTCAGGGAGGAGAAATGGGGAGGGGGGTCTGCCGTGGGAAGCCACAAACTCCGTGGGGCACAGAGAGGTGTAATCATCTCCCATTGAGGAAACTCTCCCCCCAGCCGCTGGTTTCTAAACAGGATATTACTGCGATTTCTTTGATTTCCCTTCTCTCAAAAAAAAAAAAATCCAACTCTAATAATAGCTAGCAAATATAAATAATAATTTTAATGCTATTGACTCTTTGTTTCCAAACCCAGTGTTCCTTTTCTCTTCATTTTGCCAATAAATATGAAAACTGAGGACATCAACTCTGCTCGTGTCAAAAAGATCCCCTCCCCACCAAAAGAGAGAGACCACCTAACTTCTATTTCTAGGGAACAAATAACACATCACGATGCCATCTCTCTGAAGAACACGCGCTCTGCTCTTTCGTCTGTTTTCAGTAGTTTGTGCTTCTGTGGTACACACCCAAAAATAGAGGGATAGCGGGGGAAGGGGCTTGGGGAAGGTGGGAGGAAAAAGCAAGGATAAAGGGAAGAACTAAGTCATCTTTCATTTAAAAATATATATATCAGAACCAGAACAACGACCAGAGTCAGAGGGGATGGCTGAGCACCCAGTCCGCTCCGTGGGCTTAGCAGCTGCCCTTTTTATCTGCTGTGGGCGAGCCCCGGCCACTGCGGCGTCCTCGACAGGAGCGAGGCTCTTCCAAATCGTCCTCATCAAAGCCGTGGAAAGTTGAGGTGTCACTTTCTGACGTGGAACCGAATAAGTCCTCCGTGGTGCGTGCTGCGGCCGCTGCCTCCTTCTCCTTCCTGCCTTCTCCTCCCAAATGAGCTGACACGTATGATGAATATATCAGCACATGGGTTAAGCAACAGACAGCATTATTAATATTCTCATTACGTTATTACAATGTTATTCTTAATAGCAAGATAACAAAGCATTGTCACACCAAAAGGGATTAACCGGGTACATCACCTGATGACGGGGATTCGGGACAGAGCACACACTTCCAGGGAAGAGGATTGCCCACCTCCCCTGAAAAAGGCATCGTCCCTACCATAATATACACGTCCACAGCTTCTGACAGCAAGAGATGCAAGCGCGATCTCTTCCGCACGCACGCTTACTCAGCCCTGCCCCCGACAAGTATCGTTCCCTGTGATTTTTAAGCCTGCTTGGGATTTCTTTGGTGTTCTCAGTTGATGTTTCTTTGAACAATGTTTGTCCATCACTTTGACAGTCAGCTTTACAACAGTATTACTGTCAGATAACCCATTCAAGGTGGTTAATCCTCTGTCCGGTTTATTTTTATTTTTACCTGTTCTAATCCCATTCTTTCAGAATCCTTTCAAGTCTACCCTTACACCATGTAGTTCATTTGCACCAAAAGCAAAGAGAAGTTGGAAAGTCTGACAAGTGGTAGGCAATAAAACAGCTTCTTGTTTTCTTTAACCATTGGAGTAATATTCTATGATGCATACTCGCACTCAGGCACATAAGCGTGTACTTGCACGCCTGACACACACACATACACACACACACACACACTCCAGCCACTAGACATGTCCAGGACTTTGTTACTCCAGAAAGTTCAGATTGTCAACTCTAACTCAGAGTTTTTTGGGTAAACAAGCCCCCCAAAAAACCAGTATTCTGAAATCTGCAAAACTCAATTTTAAACTTCTTCACATTGTTCCGGGTCCCAGGACTGCTCCCCACAAGGTGGTGAAGGACCTTTTACAGTGTGAGTTTCAGGTGTCCCACTTTCCCCCAGGAAACAGAAGTCATGCGGTAGGTGGGCTAAGCTCCTCCAGGCCTCCTCCTCCTTGCTGGAAGGACCCTGGGGAGGCCCCAGTAAAGCATTAGCCCACTTGCCTTAACAGGCACATCCCAGGGGCTTGCCTCCTGTGTGTCCCCAAGGTATCAACTATTTCAGGAACATCAGACCCAGTCCTTGACTAAGTGACCCACCAAAATTAATCCTAGGCAATTGCAATGAGAATATCTAGGCTGTTATAAATGCTACCGACACCCCGAGTCACATGGCAGACAGAATCTGGGAAAGAAAAACTGTGTGAAGGTTGTGGAGTGGCTTGGTGTAGATAAAATCAACTTCCCACTTCTAATGTCCCCAAGGATCAAATTCCAGTAATCCAATTTTTGTAGGAAAGAAAAGGGAGAAATTGTAGCAGTTTGCAATGAGAACTCTGAAGCTGCCCTCTCTAACCCTTCCAAGCCTAGAGCAGTCCATAATATCCTGCTTGGAGCATCACTCTACCAAGTGACCTTGCTTCTAGCACTAGAGATTTTGTCTGATTGCTTGCTCTTGAAGAAGAAGGGAAAAAAAAAAAAGCTGAGTTGAATTTCATTTTTTTTTATTTCTTTTTAAGAGTCTAAAAGCCACAATACACTATCACAAGGACCCCTCCTCCTAAGCTAGCAGGAGTGGAGTAAAAAACTAACATACGGCTCCATGTTTGGATCATAAATGAATTGACAGAACTGCATAAAAGGGCCACCCTGGCAAGGTCCCTGAGAGGTGAATGCTAAGGGTTGTGTGCAACAGAAACCAAGTCCTTTTCCAATGACTGATTTGTCATTCAAGGCAATCTTGAGCCCTAAGCAACCCTGACATCAAAATATAAAAGATCTAAAGTTAACATCAGCAGACACAGCAGGAAGAACTGAGTTGCTGTGGTAAACCAAGATGTGGTCATCTCAGTCCTTCTCTTGGGACTGGGGATGGAAACAATCCTGGGGTCAAAAGGTAATAAGGAGAAATGACTCCCCGCACTGCTTCACCTGCAAGTCAGTAGTTGAGAAGACTAACAATGTATCTGCAATCCTCTTCCCTCCCTGCCTTGTGCTTTGGTCTAGTTATGACATAAAACACTAGGGCGGGGGAGATAGCACCAACCAACCTTGCTCAGCTAAAAATAATGGTTTGGTTAGAACTAAAAACCAAAATAAAAGCAAAGGCCTGAACTCATTTTAAGAATGAAGGAAGAAAACCAAAACTCTCTTTCTGATATTTTAATCTTTGATTAGGTTAAAAATTACAACAGAACAAAATAAAACAGAAAGCAACAACTATAAAGAAACCAATAGCAAGAAACAAATTCACTATGCCAAGTCAACTCCAGATTAGCCCCAGGATGCCTGCCCCTTTGCCTCCCTGATTTGTAAGGGTTTGTTTTTCTGTTCTATATGAGGAAATGGGATGAGTGGCCAATGGAGGTGGTGTGTTTATGCAGCTACCCGAGATCCCAGGACTCTCTGATTCCCACAGTTTATAATGTGACTGCTTTCCCAATGTTCATGTTTCCATACTCTCTGGGGTTGTCCCAGATATTTCCACAGAACAAACACATCTTTTTATTACATGTGCATCATCCAATACAAGAGAGCATTTTGCCTCTGTTTCCAAGAGTTGCCATTCTACCTCGCTAACGTCCATGACACACTCAATGTAATGTCCGCCTCATCGCAGGCCAGACACAAGTCAAAATCTCCTCCTTTCCCTTCTCCCCAGAATCAGACCCAAAGAAAAAAAATCAAAATGACCTGAAAACCCCCACTCCACTCAAAATCATCACCAGCATCACTTCTCCGCTGTACTCTCCCACCCTCCACCACCAAAAGATGGCGAAGGAATGAAGGTGGAAGAGGTCCCCATCTATGGGCACACGATGCAGGAAGGGGTCACACTCACCAGAGCGTCCACAGTCTGCACAGGACACCAGCTCTTCAGGCCGCCCACTCTTCTTGTTCATATTGGAACCCCCCAAGCAGAAGTCACAGTAGTTATTGGGAATGACTGTCCCATCTGGTCCTTTTTGGGCTGTGGAAACATTTAAAAAATTCCAATTTTAGGCTGAGATGTGTTTCTACTGTCCCCTCTTCTCCTCCCAGTGTGGCAGAATCTACTCCAGAAAGTATGAAGTTTGGAATGTAAAGTTGTGTTAAGACACAGTTGTGACACTGGGCTACATTTTCTTTTTATCTTTCTTGGTTCAGTGGTACAAAGGCCTGCAAGTCTTCCAGAGTTGAATTTTTGCAGAAGTTTCCAGCTCTATAGAAACCACTTTGCTCCTCCGAAAGCACCTCTGGATGAACACACCATCCAGAAGGACAGTTAGTCAAGTGAACTTCCCTTAACCCTGAACAACCAGCTCTCCAAGCCAAGGCCCCAAACATCAGCTGTAAACCATAAACACTCATGGCTAGAGGAAGAGAAATGGTCAGTGCCTTGGCCTTGCTTTTGAGAAAGCTGTTTTTATTTAGGAGAGATTCCTCCTGTCCCTGAGAAGGAAGGTGAAGAACACGGCTGGTCATTAGCAGGAAACAACTAGAGATGCTCTTGGGAACTTTGAGGAACATCTTGGCAGGTACACAGGTATCTGTTCTTCTTCAGCCTCATCTCCCTGAAGCCCAGATTCATTGATCATAGAAAGCACCCAGGACAAGTTAATCTGCAGACCCCCAGTGCCTAAAATCACACTGAACACAGGTTTACTAGGTGCTGAGCTCAACCTCACTCCAGAGGTGGACCAAATGGTAAGTCAGTGAGCATGTGTTTAAGCTTAAGACCTTCACAAGTAACTGAATACGTTAGCTTCATAACCCACCTCCACCAAGAGTCCTTAAACAAAGGCAAAGGAAAATCTTGGAACATCAACTCAAAAACAAAACTTAGTGGAAAATGCACACTTTTGAGAACCAAAATCATCCTCAATTCCTAGGGATGGGTTGAACAGTCTTGGACAAGTTCTTTGCATGGAAGAAATGTCTCCATTTTCCTCTGTTTCTATTGTGGAGATTTATCACAATCATACTCTGTATTTGCAATTAAGAAGAAAAGTCTCTCTCTTTGTGGAATGAGCCTTAACCACCAGGTAGCCTTCTCCATGGCATCCCCAAAGTCTGCTGCTATCTTTCATTATTCACTGACTAGCATTAATCAGAGTCCCGTAGGGTACAAATCTGTAAAAGGAAGATATGTAAGCACAGATACTAGCCAGACAGTAAGTGATAAACAGATTCACCCACTCTAATACAATTCCCTCCGGCCTTCACTTCTTCCATGCTTCTGTCTTGCCTCCAGGAATAGAAAACTTACCTGGGGAAGGCAGAAGACAAAAGCTAGCAGAATTATATTACAGGGGGTTAATCCATCTATCCCTTGCTGTCTGGGTTGTTTAATCAGTTTCTAAGTCACTGATTTCCATGTTCAGGGAGGCAGACAATTCTGTGCAAGGAAAGTGTTGGCTCTCTGGGGGAGACAGAGGCGGCGGCCACCCTCTGAGGTCTGTGGAGTGTGGAATTTTCCCTCAGGATCCCTAAGACATCCACATGGCATACTGCATGATTCTGCAAATAATCTCCAAAACCCAGTACATCTGCAAAAATCTCACTCTGCCTATAAAATGTGGTTGGCCCAAATCCAGAAGTACTGGCTTTCCTTTCTTCCCTTTCCTTCAGCAGCCATCTTTCCACTTCTAGAACTTTTCTAAGAAAATACAAGCATGTCTACGAAGCAAATCAACTTTTTTCTCATCAAGAAATAGATGGAAATCCATTGTGATGAACATAATTTGAAGTAGGTTATATAAAATTTAGGGGTCGAGGGTAAATCAAAGCTGCTTCATGATTGATGTGAGCTAAATACAAAATGTGCAAATGCCAACACAACTTAGGAACTTCCTGCAGAAAGGCAAAGAATCCAATGCATTATCACCCTCCAAAACATCTCTCTCCAAAGGCCCGGTCTCCTCATCTCTCTCTCTTACAGTCTTAGGGACTTCCCATAATGTCTGATTTCCTCCCCATTCACAAAATCTTTAAGCAACCAAAGAATCTGATTGTCTCCAACACATTGTATCCTCTGTAATGTATGAGGATAAGGCAGTAAAATACAGAATATAAGAACTTACAGATAATTCTTCAGTGTTTGCAACCAACAGATTACTGGTAGATATCCTATGGAATCAAGAACTCCAATACTCTAATAAAAAATTCAGAAGTGATCTAGTGGAGCAAAGCAGATCGTGATGAAGGAAATGATCCTATGAAAAAAGACCAAAGGAGCTAAATCTAATTCATCTAAAGAAGATATTTTTCTGAAGAGACAGAGTCAGAGCCAAGTCCCCTGTATATTTATCTGTGTGGTTCATTAGTCATACAAAGTGTCCAAGGCAGGGAGGGAGGTGCTGAAGTCCACTCTCAGGTCCTAGTGCATGCCAGGTCAGCAGGGACAAGGTGTACATTTTTGGGTTAGTAAGGGTCTAGTATAGAAAGTGACAGTGAACAGTTATGCTTTATTTTCCAATAAATCCCTTTTGCCTCGGTTCCTACTCTCTTCTTACAATAGGGAACCCAAAGCATCTTTCATGATACAAAGGCATGGGACAGACTAATATCTTAAGCTTCTCATTCTCTAACTCTCTCATGGAGTTCTCCCAATTCCCAGCTAGAAATGACTGGCCACGCACTGGGCACTCTGTTGGCATCACTATTATGACCCTTCTCTTGTTCACTTATGTGCACACCCACATCACATCCTCATACTAAGTGACCTACTCCTTCAGGTCCAGGAACATGTGTAATTCATTGGAGCATCTACATGCCTTGCACATTGGGAAGAGTTACCAGCAATCTGTGGGATGGATGGCTTAGAATGGGATGGCAGAGATGTAAACCAGTGTCACTGTGATGCCCCTGGGATCTCCTCCTTACAGGGACAGAGCACAGTGTTTGCTTTCCCTGTGGCAGAGTTATCTGTCACTCTGGATATCATTCACTGCCCTTAGTTTATTTCTCAACTCCTTAAAGAGAAGAAGTGGTTTGTGTCCAAATGGATGGGTGGGTCATCTGACCTGGACTAACAGCCAGCTCCCAGAGTATAGGGCCCTCAGGGCCCTGTGTTGTTGAAAGAATAACACTGTACACAATCACACAGGAAAGTATAAGACTATAATTCGCTGTCTCTTGAGAAGTGGTCTCACCTACCCAGTCAGCCTCTCTTTTGCTCAATTGCTTATTGAAAAGAAAAAGAAGCAAGAGTTTAGTACACTACAAAACTGATGTGGGGCTTACAGTATGTCATTGATTCTAATAGTCTTTGTAAAGTAGGAATTATTTGACAGATGAGGAAACTGAAATCCAAAGAAATTAAGTGCTGGCTCTAGTCCCTGGTTCCATAGAGGAGAAGACTGGGGTACAACCCCAAGATCCTGCCTCCAATCACACTTCTCTGCCTCCTGGGAAGTCTAGAGGCAAATGCTTCCTGGCCATACCCTGCACATCAAGAATTTCATAAATTTCTTCAGAGTCAACTTGATTTGCCCCACACGCTATTTACAAAGCCCAAAGCCATAAAAATTATTGAAATTGCTCTGATAAAAGCAGAAATTCCTTTTGAACTTAAAATTTAATGTCCCTACCACAGTAATCCATCCTGGGTAACCCTGTTTATTGTCATGTACTCTGTGAAAACACTCCTCTAGAGAATTTCAGAGGCTCGTGAAGGGGTGTTTTTAAGACAAGCTCACACCATGGCCAGATTGGCCTATGGCCTGACCCAGCCGTGAGCAATTTCCTGGTACTGTATATGAGATCATTATAAAAAGGATTTTACTATAAATAGGAAGCTCACCCAAACCTGGCAAGCAAGATTTAAATAGAGATTCTGCTTCTGCTTATGGGAAATTGAGTCTCACTTTATAGAATAAGATGACAGGGAGGGCAAAGACCCAAGTGGTATCTTGATGGCAGTGTCCACAGTGATGGATTTGGTTTGCT
Organism: Aplodontia rufa; assembly: GCA_004027875.1. NCBI lineage: Eukaryota > Metazoa > Chordata > Mammalia > Rodentia > Aplodontiidae > Aplodontia > Aplodontia rufa. The sequence continues at coordinate 30,327 of PVKS010020859.1, forward strand.
GCTGATTAATGTTCCTGGGCTGAGATCATAGAAAAGATACAAGTAAGCTGGCGAGAAAATAAAGTGGCCTTAAGAGTTTAGGAATTTACCTGGGGGCAATAATTCTCAAAAAGCTCAAAGGAAAAAAAAATGGAAATCAGGAGCAAAGTTCACGAAGAAATGCAGAAAAAAATAACAAAAGGCAGGAGGGCGTATTGACATAACTCAATGCAGAAAAAGAAAGAAAAGCCAAGCCTCAAAGAGCCTCCACCATGCTCAGGCAAGGGCAAGCAGTCATTCTAGAAGGGCATCAATGTACACTATCGGGTTTTTTATTTTTCAGTTAATTCAGGCCTTCTGTCTATGGCAAAAGGCACCAAATATTCCATTAAATGATCACACAGACAGGGCTGGCTGCCTTTCCCACTTGCAGTCCAATCTCTGCTACCACTCATGAGAAGATTTAATGGTGGGGACAGTCTGGCCATCAGCAACAGCCCCTCACCTGGGTTCTGTAGAGACTACAGCTGCCTCCCAGGAGTTGAGCTCCTCCTTGGCGCACACACAGAGGCATGGCCTCACATTCTGAGCAGATGCTTGGACTGCCTGCCAGGGCCTGGTGTGCACAAGCATGCGGCCCTGCTCCGGGTCCACCAGCCAGCCCTGGGTCAGCAGCTGTTTTCCCAGGGCCTGCTAGGTTGGGGAGTGCAGCCCTTAGGGAATTCAGAGGCTGTGAGCAGAGCCCTCCAGGAAGAGAAGCACCTCTCCTCGCCCCTCTATCTTGCTCCCTCAACACCTTCCATGGCTGACAGTCCCTGTGTCCCTCCACAGGTCTGACACGTTTCCATGGCAACTGAAATCCTGGGCTCCAGCAGCCTCTGCTCTTGCCACCTGTTATTACTTCATCTCTCAAGTGTAAAGCATCCTAGCCTGGTGCCACTTGGCTGTGCGGAGCGCATCTTTAGAAGATGGGGAAAAGCAAAGGGGAGAGGGAAAGTCCGCACAGAAAGGCAGCCCCAAGCTGGTCGTATAAGACACACTGGCCAGCACAGGCTGCAGGCACAGGCTGCGGAGGGAGGGGATAAACCCACTGCCTTCCCTTCAGAATCAGCCAGCAGGCCTCAGCTGGAGGCCACCGCTGCATCCTGCCACCTTCTCCCAGGCCTTTAACGAGGGCTGTGGGAGGGGCAGGGAGCCAGGCAGCGGGCTGGGAAGAGAAGGCAGCTGGGCAGAGACCCCAGCCCGCCTGCGTGGAGCAGAGCCAGGAGAGGGTTAAAAGTGGCGTGATCCAGACTGTGGAGAAGGCTGGACCAGAGGGCAAGCGGAGCATCAAAGCCTGGATAAATGGCCTTAATTCTCATGCTCTGGCTCACCCTGCTCCTTACGTGTTTACTCATATAAATTATCCCCAAGGCCTGCCACCTTTTTTCACTGCTTCCCTAGAACTGATGAAAAAATAAATCCCACAGATCCAAGGAATAAAAGTGTCGGGACTCCATTGAGGCTGGCTCTCGGCCACCTGATAGTGATGAAGGCCTGCCTCAGGATGCAAGAGGAAGATGGACAGTGACTTCCACCCCAAATGTGGAATCAGAAGGGACATCAGGGTGCACTCACCATGCACCATCAGGAGCCCTCAGGGGCAGAGAACTCGCTCCTCCTCCTGTGTCACTGAGGACAAGGTGAAGGTAGGGTAAGGATGGAAGGGTGCTGGTGGAGGATGATTCCAGGTGCTGAGACTGGTCGCTAAGGCCCAGGGCTGACTTAATTAGTCTTCAAGTTTGTGGAAGAGACTGATGAATTGTCACACTCCATGTTGTCAAGGACAGCATGAGGCAAAACAAGTTGAAATGGCAGCACAGGCCACAGGGAAGCTAGGAATGAGGGGGTGGACCAGTTAAAGGACTGGGTGCAGGGTGGGCTTCTCTGAGGCCACCACTGCACACAGGGAAGGGTCCTCTAGACCCAGTTGTTGAAGTTCCTGCTATCTAGAGGCAAGGGATTATGCCAAATGACAACTTAAGGTCCTTTTTAGATCTATTATTAGAGGACTATAATAGCGTGAAAGAAAAGGCAGAGAAGCAAAGTTTTCCAAACCCAAAAAAACTCAGCCTTTCCTCATTGCTCTGCATTTGTGTTCAAGTCTCTTTCCCTATCAGCTATGAGCTCCCTGAGGGCAGGAGCTGTGTCTTACATCTCCGTGTCCCTGGAACCTGGCACACAGATTGACAAAGAGCTAGGAATAAATACTTAATGAAAGTATGGACAAATTTTCACAGCAGGTTTTTTGAGAAAAAAAAATGGCCAGGCAAAGTCAAGTTAAAGTCTAGGAACTGCGTGAAGGTACAATCCCCTGAGTAGAGTATCTCCACCATACTGTATCATGGGAATCCAGCCCTTTCATATGAGGGCAGAAAGAGTTAGGAGCAGCAGCTAAGGGCCCAAAGCAGAGAAGGAAGCCGTGGTGTGGAAGTCCTTGGGTCAACCCAGACAGGAATCCTCTCCTTAAGGCATTTCTTAGTAAACTAGAATACAAGGAATGGAGACTCCCAGACTCAGGGGCGCCAAGATCTCAAGACTCATCCAGTCTCTCACTGGGACTGCAGGTCTCATCCTATGTATTTGCTATATGGTGTGAATCCTCCCTGTCCCCAGGTCTACCTTCTTTTCCTCCATCTCTATTAAACATACAACTCATACATCTGGATACAAACCATGTATTTATTCCTAAAAGCTGCTCTAAAAACAAGCAATCTGCTCACGCTGATGTCTCCAAGCTGAGCATCTCTAAGCCAAAAACCCAAAATCTGGATCGCTCCAAAATCCAAAATTTTTGAGCAGTGACATAATACCACAAGTAGAAAATTCCACACCTGGCCTTCTGGTCATGTTCAAAAGGCAGGGGCACCAAAATACTGTATAAAATAACTGTCAGGCTAGGTGTATAAGGTGTCTAAGAAACTACTGAATTTCTAGGGTCCCATCCCCCAAAATAGCTCATCATCTATATGCAAATACTCCAAAACTCCAAAAAAAAAAAACAATTCAAAATCCAAAACACTTCTGGTCTAAACATTTCCAGTAAGGGATGCTTAGCCTGTGTCTGGTTAGAGTTGCAATTAGCAATTGCACAAAATGTTGCAACGGTTTTCTAGGAGTTTGAACATCACATCACCAGTTCTGGGGCTACAGGGACCTCGGAAAAGTTCTTTGTGCTCCAACCTTAGGCAGCAACCTAAGTCTTTCATTGATGCTTCAGAAAAGGGAGGGAAAGACCAGGTAAAGCTCATGAATGAACGCTCTCAGTGTTGATTCGAGAAAGCGCAGTGGGATGTTTCCATTTTCCAGCAGAAGGTCACGTGGGTCGGCTCATGACCTGCAGTAGCAGGTCCTGTGAACACTGCACGATGCTATTGCCTTGATGTATGGTGTCAGTGAGCATTACACAACGTGTACCTGTGGTGAAACATCACAAATAGGTGCAATTACTGTATCAATTTTTAATATAAAAATGTATTTTTAAAAAAGAGGGAAAACTGAATCTACCTCCCTGGATTTAACAGTACAGACTGATTCCCAGCCGGTAACTTGATTCAGTGCATCCAAAAGAAAAAAGAATTAGAAAAAGATTGAATATCAGTCTTCAAAAGCTAAAGTTCTCTCTAACGTAGTGGTTCGCCCGGGAACTTATTAAGAATGCAAATCAAGGCCCACTTCAGATCTTCGGAATCTGAAGCTCTGAGAGCGGACCCAGCAGCCTGTTAGAGCGAAGCCTCCTGTGAATCCAATGAGCCTCAGCTTGAGAAGCACAGCGTGTTAATCAGGTTTCCACTGCTGTAACAAATGATCAACTGAAAAACGAAAGGTTTATTTTGACTCTCAGGTCCAGTCCATGATCGGCTGGCCCTGTTGCTTTGGGCCTGTGTGGTATAATTCCCCATGGCAGGAGTGGTTGGCGGAGGAAACCTGTTCACCTCATGGCGGCTGCGTGTGGAGGAGAGGAAGAAGAGGGGCTGGGGTCCAATATTCCCTGCAAGGACACACCTCCAACAACCTCATTTCCTTCCAACAGACCCTACCTCCTAATGGTTATACTACCTTCCAAAAATGCCCTGGGCTGGGAGCCAAGCCTTCAACACATGGGCCTTTGGGGGACATTCAAGATCTAAACTGTAACTCATGGCTCTAGCAGGACATGTGATGGTCACATCATCTTATTCACGCATGCTTTCTGTTGGTGCTGTGCTTTATATGAATTACCTTATCTAATCCTCATCAAAACCTAGGAGATTGGGGCTGGAGCAGTGGCTTAGCGGTTACGGCACTTGACTTGCATACACGAGTACGTGGGTTCAAACTCCAGCACCACGTACACAACCAAGTGTCAGAGCAGTGAAGGCCACATGGAAAACTAAATAAAATTGCTTCTCTCTTGGGGCTGGAGCGGTGGCTCAGCGATTACAGAGCTTGCCTGGCATGCACAAGAACGTAGGTTGAAACCCCAGCACCATGTACACAACAAAGTGTCAGAGCAACAAAAGCCACATGAAAAACTAAATAAAACTGATTCTCTCTTTCTCTCTCGCTCTCTTTCTGTGTCTCTCTCTCTCACTGTCCCTCTCTCTTAAAAAAAAAAAAAAACTAAGAGATAGATGCCATTAATCTTTCAATTGTACGTAGGTGATACTCGAGGTACAAGGAGGCTAAGCAGCCTGTCTAAGGACAAATACTAGTAAGTGGCCATCTTGGCTCTGAATCCCGCAGTGTGGTACTGAGCCAGCCCACTGGATACGACTTTGCCACGATGCAAAACTTTGCACTTGAGGGGCTGGAGCGGTGGCTCAGTGGTATCGGCACTTGCCTGGCAAGCAGGAGGATCCAGGTTCAAACCCCAGCACCACATACACAACCAAATGTTGGAGCAACGAAGGCCATGTGAAAAACTAAATAAAGTTGTTTCTCTCTAAGAATAAATAAATAAATAAACAAATAATTAAAAACAGCTTTGCACTTGAGAGAAGTCAAGTACAAGAGGCTGGCAGGGCCTAAGCATGTAGAACCTTATAAGCCAGGGCTTCCCAATTTTTGCTGTGCAAATCACTTAGGGATCTCATTAAAATTCATATTGGAATTTATAAATCAGAGGTAGGCTTTGAGATTCCACATGCCTTACAAGGTCCCAGTAAGTCAGCCAAGTGTTCTGGTTTGCCTGTGACCAAGGGTGGCCAAGACCTTCAGCACTCTACTGGACAAACGTGGACAAGCTGTTCACCTGGGTCCTAGGTGATACAGGTACTGCTGACCACGCTGTGAGAAGCAAAAAACGCAGGGCTTCATGGTGAAGAGTGGGGGGTACACCCACGTGTGAGATAAAAATATTGTGAACACAGGTGTCTGACCTAGTTTATACCTTAAAAAAGACCACTTCAGCTTCTCCATGGAGAATAGACTATAAGAGGCAAGAATAGAGGCAGGGAGGCCAATAAGAGGTGGTAGTGACCCAGGCAGAATCCAGGAGATGGAGAGAGGGAGAGAGACCTGCAGTATATATTTGAAGGGGAGCTGATGTGGGTGGTAGAGAACAGAGAGCCAAGGATGAGTCCCAGGGTTTTCACCTCAGACAGAAAAGCGTCATTTTCCCTGCTATTCCACTCCTGGGTATCTTTCCAGGGGACTTAGAATCAGCACATTACAGTGACACAGCAATATCGATGTTCATAGCAGCACAATTTACTATTGCTAGGCTATGGAAACAACCCCGGTGTCCCTCACAGGAAGAATGGATCCAAAAACTGTGGTACATTTATACCATGGAATATTACACAGCAATTAGAAAC
>PVKS010020860.1:0-36130 GCA_004027875.1 Aplodontia rufa
TAGGTGCCCAGCAACAGATGAATGGATAAAGATAATATGATTATATATATACATATACACACAGAGACACAGACACACACACACACACAGACACAATGGAGTTCTACTCAGCCATTAAAAAGAAGGAAATAGAATCATTTGCTAGTAAATGGATGGAACTGAAGAACATCCACTTATTTAGAAACTCAAGGGTCAAATGTTTTCTCTCATATGCAGAAGTTAGAAAAAAGGAATAAAAAAGGGGGACCTCTTGAAAATGGAAGGGAGATTGGTAGAGTAGAGGTGGGGGACTAGGAGGGGAGAAGGGAGGGGAAAAAAGAGAAAATGGGAAGTGAAGTTGAGCAAATTATACTGTATGTATGAATGAATATACCATAATGCATTCCACTTTTATACATAACTATAATGTACCAATTAAAAATAAACAAACAGAAAGAAGACCAATAAAGTAGAGGAAGGGGTCAGGGGGAGGGAGGAGGAGAGGGAAAGGGAAAGTATTGGGGACTGAAATGGAGCCAACTGTTATATGCATTTATGAATATGTCAAAATGAACCCCACTATCATGTGTAACTATAATGCACTAATAAAACATTTTTAAAAAGGAATGATACAGAGAAAACTCAAATAGAAACATAATACAAAAAAAGGAAAAAACCCATTATTTTCAACTATTCTTGTTTCATTTTTAAGTGACTATTTTATTGCATTTGATTATTTTTTGAAATTTACCTATGAAATAATTTTTGAAATTGTGTACTTTTGAAAAATGACTCGGTTATAAGGCAAAAATTTCTTAAAATTTGGAAATATTTCTTTCAAGAATGATTATACTAGGAAGTGGAGCAGTGGCTCAGCGGTTGCAGCACTTGCCTGGCATGCACAAGTTCACAGGTTTGAACCCCAGCACCATGTACACAACCAAGAATCGGAGCAACAAAAGCCACATGAAAAACTAAATAAAATTGATTCTCTCTTTCTCTCTCTCTCTCTCTCTCTCTCACTGTCCCTCTCTCTCTCCCTCTCTTTTTTTTTAAAGAATGATTATATCAATTTTCATCCCCACAAGAGTAAATGAGCCAGGTATGATGGTGCATGCCTGTGATCCCAGTGGTGCAGGAGAATCCCAAGTTCAAAGCCAGCCTCAGCAAATTGGTGAGAGGCCCTGTCTCAAAATTAAAAACAAAAAACAAAACAACAACAACAAAAAAAAAAAACAGAGTAAATGAGAGTGTAAGGTTACCTGTACTGTTATTTGTGTACCCAATGTAGGTTTCAATCTTTTTTTCAAATTTTACAGGTGAAAATTCTATTGCTTTTATCTTCACTATTTACTATTATTATTATTATGCTTATTGAATGTTTTATTGCCCATGGTAACTTCCTCATAATTCTAAGTATCCCCTTCCTGACCCACACTTTCATTCTTCCTGATGTAAACTTTAGACACTAAATTTTCTTCACTGATCACAAACGTTTATTCTTTAGGGTGACCTTTAGATCAATCTTCATAGGAACAAAACTTACTTTTGAATTAATTTTGAGATAGTTGACATTTGCAAAATGTCTGTTCACCCCACACAAGAATATAGTTCAGCCCTGTTTGAATTCTTCTACTTCTCATTTAAATTTTATAGATGTATTAGTCTGATCTGCACCTTTAATGTTGTGTGGCCGTGATTAGCGTTTTGGTAGATGTAAAATTAAGGTTTAGAATGAGCAAACAAGTGAAGGTCCGATTGCACAGAGGACAGCCAGGACTCATCAGGACCGGTCTCTGCATGTGACCTTATTTATACCAGCCTAGGTAAGAAAAAAAGACACCACTGACTTTCCCATGTTTTTGTGGGCCTTACTTTGTGGAGTCTGGCACTTTTCTGGTCTCTAGAAAAAGTAAAGTATCCTAAAAAGTCTGTGCTGCTATTGCTCAATACCATAGACTGGCTGATTAATACATATGTGAATTTCCGTCTCACAGTACTGGAGGCTGAAAAGTCCAACATCCATCAAGGCAACAGCAGGTTGAGTGTCTGGTGGAAACATGTTCCTCATAGATGGTCCCTCTGGGACTGGAGCGGTGGCTCGGCATTTACGGCACTTGCTTGGCATGTGCAAGGACCTGAGCTCGAACCCGAGCACCACATACACAATGAAGCAATGGAGTAAAGAAAGCCACATGAAAAACTAAATAAAACTGATCCCCTGCACTGTCCCTCACTCTCCTAAAAAAAAAAAAAAAAAAGTAGATGGTCCCATCTAGGGTCCACATGGAAGAGGGGACAGAGGGCTAAAGGTCTAGCTAGTTCCCGCCGGTCATCTGTGAGGGTAGAGCCCTCATGGCCTAATCATCTCCTGAAAACCCTACCTCTTAATATTGTTGCATTAGGAGTGAGGTTTCAGCATGAATTTCTGAAGGGATATAAGCATTTAAACCATTGCAGGAGATAAAACCTAGTTGTTCTGTTTTAGTTTACAATTAGCCTAAGCCAGTTCCTGCCTTTTAGTCTCACAATTTGCCTAACCTAATCCTTGAATTTCAGTCATACAGCTAGTCTACTGGTAAATACAATTATTTACCAGCAAGACCCTGAGTAACTTAAAGAGACCCTGTCTTTTTTTTTTTTTTTTTTTTTTTGGTTTTTGTTTTTAGGTTTTTTTCCCCTGTGGCTTTCATTGCTTGGACGCTTCGTTGTGTATGCGGTGCTGGAGTTTTAACCCTTGTACTCACACATGCCAGACAAGTGCCGTAACCGCTGAGCCACTGCTCCAGTCCTACAAGACCCTGTCTTAAAACAATAAAATAGAATAAAAAGGCCTATGGATGTGGCTCAGTGGCTAAGCACCTCTGAGTTCAATCCTGGTACCAAAAGAAAATAAAAACTTTTGATATTTGGCTTACGGAGGTCACTTGCTCCAGGCAGAATTCCTGGCCAGCATGAATTCAAGGCCTCGGCTCTTTCCATAATCTCAAGGGTGAACGTCTGCCTTCCACTCCTTTCACCCTTCCTGTTGTACCAAAATTGCAAGAGGTCTCTTGAAGGAGCAACAATGTTACAGAGTTTCCATGCAAAAGTTTCAGCAGAAAATGGCAAAAGCCACCTACAAACTGAGAGGTCTTGAGATAAGCCCATCTAGATGATCCCTAGAGTCCTAAACAGCAAGAGTGGCCTTCTGGAAGATAAACGCCCTGTAACTGACAAAGGCTAGAGCGGGAACAAGCCTGCCTGTGCCTATTGACACTACTTTTAAACTCTTGGGTTGGAGAAATCTTATTGCTATGTTATTTAACTGAATTCCCCCAAACTCCATTTTACGAATAAGGAAATAGCCCCAGAAAGATGAAAAAGCGTACTCAGGATCATATAGCTGAGGAGCGGAAGGGCCTGACCCCACTCCCCACGCTTTGGATAACCACACGTCACTTCTCCCCACCCACTCCTGCAATTTCTTGCCAAGCCTCACATCTGCTCTGCACAGGGCACAGACCTTCGACACAAAGATCTGAGTCATATTTGCTTCATTAGAATCAGTCTAAAGTCAGATGTCTGAATTCCAGCTATTGGTTTGGGGGTGGGAAGGAACGGAAGTTAGAGTTCAGGTCATGAACAGAATCATCAGTAGCAAAGATTCATCTCCACAAAGGGTTTAACTTCAAAAAGACTTTCTTAACATTACAACTTCAACATCTTGTTACTTTGAGAATGCTTTCCTTGCTGGTGGCAATGGCACCCTGGGAAGAGAGTAAGATAGGAACTAGAGGTCTCTCGTGGGTAGGTGCTGGGCCCATGGTGGGCTTCTCAATCCCTCAAGAAGTATAACTATAATTCATTGGCCCACCTCCTAACTCTCCTATTTTGGAAAATTTAACATGACTTTGGCATAACAAACAACGGCAAATATACGCAGAATGTTCGACCCATTTTCTTCAAAGAGTAAAACAGTCCCGTTGAGAAACATAGTGAAGGCAGCTCACATAGATGCAGGCCATATTTCTAAACAGCAAGTGAAGATTGTCCACCGGATATTGCCACACTTTACAATGACCATCACAGAAGTATAACATTTAAAAACCAACATGCAAGAAATGACACAGAGTCCCTGTGTCTCCTTATACCTGAGTGGGGGAGTAAAAAATGGTGGAGAAATCCCTTGTGGGACAGATGACTACACAATTTGAGGGGACAGCCCTGAATCCTAAAGCCATGGCTACAGGGTAGCATGGACAGGGGGAGAAGACATGGACTTCAGGACCTGTTCTGCTGCCATGACTGATGGTCAACCTTCTGAAAGCCCCACACGGATATTTTCATTTTGCATTAGGAGAAAATATCTTCTAAATTCTTCTGAAATTGTACCTCTAAATACTCAACATTGATGTAGAAAAAAATTGCAACTTGCGATTGGAGGATTGGAGGCTGTTAAACTCGGAAAGGAAAGGTCCCAGTAACTATGAAAAATTTTCAGCTGCAGAGAAAAACTAAAGGTTGCTAGTGTGTGCTTCCTTCTCTCTTTGCACATGAGGGGAAAAGAAAAAAAAAACAGGGCCAAGACAAAAGATTTCTGAACACTGAATGACCTTGCCAAAGGGCACAGAAATCAATTCTAAGTAAAAGAGACAGGTTTTCAGGTCAAAAGTAAGCTCCCTGTTATCATATAGAAATAATTTTCACCTGGTCAGTAAGAAGTTGGAAAATCATGAAGAAATTGAAATGTTCTGGAAGCAATTAGTGGGTGTGTGGTGTTATATCCTTCATAGCTCTCAGTGGACAGCTGGCAATGGTTTGGTATGGACAAGAAGTCAAGGATGAGGAAAGAGGGACTTGATTTGGCGTCTTATGATTTTTCTGATTGCACACTAAAGGAACCTTTCAGCTTTTCAAGGAAGCTGAAGAGGAACTCATTTGGCTTAAAGCTGCCAACCCATGCATCTATTTGGCTCAGGACCTTGTGTGCCTGCCACACTTGGCAAGAGACTGTATGTCTGGGGCCCTCCTCCCTTAGTCCAGAAAAGATTTTTTCTGTGATACTTTGTGTGTCAGGCAGGGTCATCCATCTTGAAGGGATGTTAAGAGAAGTTTAAGCGAGTGATAACAGAAGGAATCTGCGTGTTAGCCCAGGAATCATGCCGGCCTAAATGCGCATGTTGGGAGAGGGGTGGTTTCTGGATCTAACTAAATCAAGCAGGGAGTTGAGATGAAGGTGGGGTGTGTGGCTAGGACTCAAAAATTTTCCTCAACCAGACAGGAAAAGGAAGTGGAGTTGTACCCTTACTACTAAAACTAACTCCAATTTCATATAGCATGTCAGGAGGAGGACTAACTACCTGGTCATTGTACCTCTTTCAGCTCTTGCTAGACATCATCATCTTCATCTTCATCATCTTCCTCTTCCTCTTCCTCTTCTGATTGTTTGGTGATTTTTTGGAGCAGTTCCGATTCTTCTTCCATTTTTGCAAAAATGGGAAACTTCAACAGTTTTTTATTCCACATGTACTCAGGGGACAGGACCTTGGTGGGCTTGTGGTAAAGCAAGTACTTGTTGAAATAGCGCTCAACATGCCATGTGTCCTTGATGTGATGAGCTTGGTCTGTCATCATTGCCTGGTGACAAAAGTTGGCAAGCCTGTAAACCTCCAGCACTGACCCCCCAAAAAAGGCTCCTGTGTAGAAAAAGTCACCCTCATCTTCAGGAATATGGGCTTGTGACTGAGGCTGGCGTTCATAGGCAAAGGATTTCCTATCAAGTCCAATGAAGCCAGGATGAAGGGTGCCAAACAAAGAGGAGAGGATCTCCACACTCACACGGTTCCAGAACTTTATGTCCACATCTGCACATACCAAGTAATCCACCTCCTTGATGAAGCGCCACTGAGAAAAAGTACTGATCATCTCCATGCAGTACATAGAGATGTCCTGCCAGCAGGCATGAATCTGGACCTCCAGGATGACCATTTGCCTTCTGTTTTGGAGCTGGATGTGTGGAATATTATCTGGTTGGTCAGTGAAGATGTAGTATTTCATCATGAATCCCACCATGAAGTATTTCTCTGCAGTCTCCAGGAATGGCTTCAGGAAGACCATGCGTTCTTTGATGGCAAACACAACTAATCCAATGGTAACATTCTGGAGCTGGAATTGCCTATATAATATTTCATTGTTAAAGGTCCCCTCCCACACAATGGGAGCCATCCAAGGAGTCTCAACAAGGATATCTTCCTTACAGGGAATTAGCATGTTTGACTGCTCATACAGCATCCCTGATATATTCACAACTTGCATATGGTCCCTTTCTTCAACTGGCATGCTTTCCCTAAGTAACATGTTATCTATTTTCTGGTTTCTGAGGATCAGGGAGATATAGCTTAAGAAAACCAAGATGAAAGCCACTAGAAAAAACAAAGTTACAAGATAAAGGAAGTAGTATTTTGATTTCTCAGGAAGTTTCTGCTGAACCGTGGTTCTTTGTGTCTGCTCCATCATGGAACAAGGCCAAATCTGCAACACTGAGGTGTCCAACCCCTGCCCACAGTCTACTCATCCAGCAACCCCCCAAACTCTCCAAGGCCAACTCTGGTCCTGGGGACCATTTGGGTCCAGTGGTGGAAGAATCTGGAGATCTTGCAGAACTCCAATAAATTCAGTTTGGGTTTGAAATGCTGTCAAAGTAATGGGGTGAGAGGAGGCAGATTAAATCAACAGACAACCAGAACTCAAGGACCAGCATGAGGGAGAAAGAGTTCCTGAAATAGTCTTAGGAGATTGGGTCAAAGCAGGTTGCTAAGCAGGTCCAGGGCAGAAATTGTGATGAAAGCAGGGCAGGGCAGGAACCACAAAAGAGTGTGACCAAATGGTAGGAGTGGTTATACTCTGGCCTTCCCTTGACATTTATTAGTTGAAAAACCTTAGAGAACATGGAGTATCCAGTCTGTCTTCAAGGCCACATTCAGATATAGGTTGGTGTGGGTCACCATGCTGAAGGATTGATTTGACAACCATGGTGGAGGGATGATCTATATATAAATATTTGTTTTCATTTGTTCCCCTAATAGTCAGTTAAAATGCCCTGATTATTTGTGCTATTAGGATTAGGCTGCCAGGCTTAATGTGCATTAACTTGTTCAATACACACACACAACAAGCCTGGGGTCTCTATTATGTTTCATTGATATTTGTGTCTATTTCATGCCAGTATTATAGTGTTTTATTACGATAGCTGTGTAATATTACTTGGAGTCAGGAAGTGTGATATCTCCAACTTTTTTCTTTCTCCTGGTTAGTTTAGCTCTTTAGGGTCTTTTGTGGTTCCAGAAAAACTTGATAGCCAGATGCAAAGAATGAAGTTCAATTTGTAGCTTACATCATATACAAAAATTAACTCAAAATGAATCCAAGACCTAAACCTGCAAGGTAAAACTCTTAGAATAAAATAGAGGGCAAAGTTTCATGGCAATGGATTTAGGCAATAGTTTCTTGGATGATAATAAAAGTACAGGCAACAAAACTAAAAACTGAAAAGTTGTATCATGTCAAAATTTTTAAAAAAATTTTATCAAAGGAACTATTAAGAGAATAGAATGGGGGAATATTTGCAAACCATATATCAGATGGAGGTCTATATAAGACTATGAAGAACTCCTACAACTCAACAATAACTGTACTAAAACCTCACTAAAAAATGGGCAAAGAGAGCGATGAAAATAAAGAAATGGTCAAGAAACACACGAAAGTTGCTGAACATCACTTATTGTTAGAAAAATGCAAATCAAAACCACAATGAAGTAACACTTCACACCCATTAGAATGTCTATTACAAAAACAACAAGAACAACTCAAGAGGAAATAAAATAGTAGGCAGGGATGTGGAGAAACTGGAAAACTTGTGCCCAGCTAGTGGGGATGTGAAATGCTACAGCTGTGTGGAAAACGACTTTGCAGTCTCTTGAAATTAACAAATAATTACCACGCTTCCGCACTTCCAGTTTAGATAAGAAAGTTGGAATTTGAACAGATATTTTTACATTCATGTTCCTAACAGCATTATTCACAATAGCCAAAAGATAGAATCAACCCAAATATCTATAAGCTGATGAATGGAAACATAAAATGTTTTATATTCAAATCAGCATTAAAAGTGAAGAAAATTTTTTATTCATTAAATATGGACTTACAATTAAGAGGGAATCATTATCAAACAATCAAGAACAAATGTATAATAACAGAGCAAGCCAAGGCTGATGCCATTCCATGGTTTCCCCCTTGGGTTCCCCATGATTCCATGATTCCCCCTATTAAACCCCTGTTAAATGGACTTCTCATGGAAGTCGAAGGTTTACCCCTCCATAAGTCTCCCAGCATCCTAGGCAAGGTTCCCCCTGTTCATGTAAAAATTCATACATGTTGAGGTTATTATTAGCTTAGTCATCTATCATACTGTTTACTCTTGTATTCTAGCTTCCACAAATGAGAGGAAAACATTCAGCCCTTGAGTCTCTGAGTTTGGGTATTTCACTTAGCATAATTTTTTCCATCTCCATCCATTTGGGTGCAAATGTCATAATATCATTTTCTCTGATAGCTGAGTAGACTTCCATTGTATATATGGACCACAGTTTTTGAATCCACTCATCCAGTGAGGGGCATCTGGGTTGGTTCCATAGTTTAGCTATTGTAAATTGAGCTGCTATAAACATTGATGAAGCTGTATCTCTATAATATGACTATTTTAGCTCTTTTGGGAAAATACCCAGGAGTGGGATAGCTGGGTCATAAGGTCATAATTTTTTGAGGAGTCTCCACACTGCTTTCCAGAGAGGCTGTACAAGTTTGCAGTCCCACCAACAGTGTGATAATGTTCCTGTTTTCCCACAGCCCCTCTAGCATCTGTCATTGTTCATAGTCTTCATTTTTGCCAAAAGTGAAGGAAATTTTGATAGTATTTGCTAAATAAAAGTAGTGGCTGGAAATATATGTAGCTCAGCGGTAGAGCACCTATTCGGCTTGTGTGAGGTCCTGGGTTTGAGATAAGATAGAAGACATAAGGGTAGGAGAAAGGAGACAAACAGGAAAGAAAAGAGGGACTATAAGTTTACATCTAAAAATTCCATGAACACACTCACTTTAACCCCCAAGGGCTATTTTCCTCCAGACCTAAATTCTGATAAATCTTAGAGTACTCTAAGTCTAGTTAATTAGTGCCTATTGACTTTGTTGGTTTACAGGATATATTTTTAGACTAATGAAAAAAAGCAGCCCAGGGCTGGAGTGGTGGCTCAGCAGTTGGAGCGCTTGCCTGGCATGCACAATGACCCAGGTTCAATCCCAGCACCACACACATAACCAAGTGTTGGAGAAACAAAGGCCAGATAAAATTATAATTAAAATTGACTCTCTCTCTCTCTCTCTCTGTCTCTCCCTCTCTCTTTAAAAGAGAAATTGTTAGAGACCCATGATGTGGATACAGTCCAAGTTCTATATATATTAACTAGATAACGTCAACCTGAAGATTCTGAGAACCACTCTGCTCCACAATCAAAGAAATCCAGTTCATTAGGCCAACACCACCCCTTATGCTTTCTATCTTCACCATTCACAGGGTTTCTTTCCAAAGAAGCCTAAAGCCCTCCAAGGCTCTACTGTTGAACATCTGCACTCCCTGCATTCACATCCTGCACTGGTGTTTGCTTTCCTGAATAAATCTCTACTTACGCTTCTTACGCATCCTGAAATTCCTTTCCTGAATAAATCTCTACTTACGCTTCTTACACATCCTGAAATTCCTTTCCATGATTTAAGTCAAGAACCTTCCAGGACCTAGTTGAGGTCCCCCTTTACCTTCTGAGGACCTCTTCAGACCCCATCCTGTGACAGATTCAATGCCCAGCGCCCCCCCCAAAAAAAAAAGAAGGAAGGGAGGAAAGGGGAAAAAAGAGATTTCTACCACCAATTTGAAGAATGTTTGGGCTGAGGATGTAGATCAGTGGTAGAGTGTTTGCCAACATGCAGGAGGTCATGTTTTCCATCCCCAAGTACCTCAAAAAAGAAAGAAAAAACAGAAAACAAAACAAACGAAAAAAAATATAGGAGGCCATTATTTTGGACTGAGCTCCTGCACTAGGCACCATGCAACAGAAGAGACCAAATCAGAATGACTTTACCCATGCTAAATGCCACATAATCAAAATGAAACTATACAGAAGCAGATAAATCCCCCCAAACTCCCATTTTTATTCAAAACAGAAGTTTCCAGATTAGTTGAATCAGTGTAATAAGGAAATCCCCTTTAACTCTTAGGAAAAAAATTATAATAGCCTGATGTAAACCAACCAGGGTTTTTGTTTTTGTATTTGTTTTTGTCTTCATTGTTCTATTTTCTTGTTTCCACCTTACAAAACCCACTGTTGAGCTGCCTGTGGGAGCTCTCATTCTATTTTTTAGAACAAACATTTCCCTGATTCATGAATCCCAAATAAGAGTCAATTCGTTACTTGCTATAATGTTGTTTGATTTAGTTTGTTGCAATTTTGTCTTTTGACAGTTCTGTCTGCCCACAAAGGGCTTGCAAGGGCAGTGTTAATGATTCTCAAGCCCCCCGAGGAATGCTGGAGAGGCACTTCCCACCTTTTTGAGGTTTTCCATCTTCCTCACAGAGCCTGTCGGGTTGTAAGTTCCTCTCAGATCAGACTGCTTTTTCTTTTTCTTTTTTTTTTTAAAGAGAGAAGGGACAGTGAGAGAGAGAGGGACCGAGAGAAGCAAATTTTACTTAGTTTTTCATATGGCCTTTGTTGCTCCAAGACTTCGTTGTGTACGTGGTGCTGGGGTTTGAACTCGTGTCCTTGCGTATGCTGGGCCACGGCTCCAGCCCCAGATTCTGCTCTTTTCGCATTGGGTCCTCCTACCTTTTCAGCATTCATATCCAGGGTTACTTGTGCTGTGAAGGAAATGCCTGACCTTTTGAGGTTTGTGGTTGGAGACAAGTCACTGGCAAGAACCTAAGTCAAGACAGAAACAGGACTGGGTTTTGAGGAAGCCTCAGGTTTCTGGTTAGCCATAGAGAAAATGGCAATACATGGTAATTAGTGCGGGCGGTGTGAATTGTGGCTGCAGAAGTATGCGGGGATTTAGGGCTCTATCCTCTTTGGATTTTTTAAAATTTATTTGTTTGATTGATCAATTGATTATTTGGTTTGGTTTGGTTTTTCTTTTCTTTTTTTTCTTGCATCCTTATGAAAGGAGAAATCTTTGGCTAAGTTGGTCTAGGGGACCTCCAAATCAGAGCTATAACTGGACTCTGGATACAGTTCAAGGACTTAAGCGCTATTAGGGTGATTTATCACAAAAAAAAATGACATGAGAGGACAACGTGGATGAGGGACACTGTAAAATATCACAAGATCCAACCCTGCGGCACATCTCTCTTAGGCTTGTATCTCAGCTCTGAGAAATCCAGTTTGAACATAAAAATGGGATCCTTAATTACCAAAGCACTGACTGCTTGCTGAGTATACCTGCATCTATAAGCTTTATGCCTCTAAAGCTGCAAATCCTTATGAAAACAGTGAAATATTATTAAAGATCATTTGAAATGTCAATTGCTATTTGTGACGCCTCCAGATGAACAACATTGACGTTTAAGAAGTGTATTTTAAAGGGAGGGCTCCCAAATCAAGCCTACCCAGGAATTCCTACTGATGCATAGAAGCTTGTGAAGAACTTTAAAAATAACTTTTTTATTGCCTCTTTCAGAAGATTCAGACATGGGGCTGGAGTGGTGGCTCAGCAGTTACGGCACTTGGCTGGCATGTGCAAGGACCCGGGTTCAAACCCCAGCACCATGTACACAATAAAGTCTCGGAGCAACAAAAACCGCATGGAAAAGTAAATAAAATTGATTCTCTCTCTCTCTCTCTCTCTCTCATTGTCCCTCTCTCTTAAAAAAAAAAGATTCAGGCAAGGCACAGAAGTTTAGTAAGAGAAAGTTTTATCCAGCTAAGTGAGGGTGAAAACAGAAGCAAAATTGTGTTCCGCCCAAGCCGAGGAGCGTGCAATGGGAGAGCTGGCCCACCGTGAGTCAGGAACTGGCCTGTGGCTTTGTGTTGTACAGCTTATTTAGTTTGAAAATGTGCACAGGAAGTATACTGTACCTACTAGGAAATTTGCTCTTCCCCTATTCCCAGGATTTGCCCTAGTTATAGAACTACTTTCGCAGTGCACACACTAATTACCCATAGGCACATTTTAATAAAGCAAAGGCAACTATCAGTCATCAAATCATTCACTAATGGGCATGTGTTTATTGACCAGGGGGAAGTATCTTATTGCATTTATCCATCTTCTTTCCTGACATAAGGAGTCTAACAGTCTGGATTTTCTGTTTGAAGCTATTATCTCCACATCTGGAGAACCATTTGTTTCTGATCCAACAACCTAAATTTTCCTTTTGAAGTAGCTAATCACCCATAGTCAAAGAACCTTCCATTCCTTGCAATATAAGAAATCAGTGAGCAACCTGAGAGTGTAGCCCTTACCAGTTAACATTTACTATTCCATTGCTCCCACTAACTACTGCCTAACAAAAGGACCTACTTTTCTAATTCATATTAATTTGGGATAATGTGTTATGTGAATAAAAATATTTTCTGGATAGAATGAAAGTAATTTTCTTTTTTAGTCTCCAGATTCCTCTTATTCAACTAAAATCAACTTTCCATATTCCCTTTAAATTAATGAAGTTGTCTCTACTAACTCAGATTGAAACTGGGACTCTTGGGAATTTCTTGTACCTTTGTCTTTCTAAACAAGCTTTCCAACTAGACATATACGGAGACCCTCAGTTGGCCTTAGCCAACACTTGGTTCCTTCCTCTGGAAGGATTGCTTGGGCAATGGTAATTTTTGAATTGGAAAATTCCTTGCATGTTGGTGCATATCAATTTGTCTTCTTTTTACAGAATAGGCATTACTTCCCTCCTGAGTAGCTTTTGACAGCTTGAGTTTTGCCTCAATACCTCTAAGAGGATGGAGCCCAGAATTAGATCCTCAAATTCCATTTACTTCTGCTGTTTTCTTTGCTCGATCCTGAATCTCTCCGTGAAGGCCCGTATTCAGGGGACGGATCAGGGAAGAGCAGATAGGAGTTTCCGGTATTCCAATAAAGCTGCAGAACGTTGATTAATGCAATAGTACTAAGCACTGAAGATTATTATGATTTTCTTCGATGCTAATTTCCAAACACCCAGTAGAAAACTGGAATGGGATGTGATTTAATAAGTATAGTTTCTAAATATATGATGGAATGTGCAGGACAGAATGCATAACCCAGGGGCTATACTGGAGAAAATGTTTTCCTTGTTTAGCAAACAAAGTAGAAATGAGAGTTGTGGCTATCACTGCCATGAGCACCAAGGGACTGAACATCAGAAAGCCTGAGGAGTTCTTCAGCCAATAGAACCCTTTCGATAGCTTTATTTTGCAATCAGGGCTATCCAAAACGTCTAAATAGGAGACAGGGAGCGAGAGAGTGAGGCAGAAGGTAGGAGAAAGCAGACACAGAAGCGTGTTGGATCAAGATAATGTGTGTGGTTCTGCGTCCTGGGAAAGTCTGGAGGAAAAGACGTTGCTCCAAAGATGCCGGACTTGTTACCAACAATCTCCCCAAATCTGAGGCTCTTTTTTCCCCCAAAGCAAGGTCAATATCAGTACCAGAGAACAAATGGGACAGAGTAGCAAGCCTTTATTCAATGACCATGAAGGAGGAAGCTTGCACTCTTAAAGCATGTCCTTACCCACTCTTCACCCCCGCCCGAGTTAGCAAAAGAAGAAAGATTATACAGATTTACAGGGTGCGGAGGGGCCAGGGCAGACAAATGGGCAAAACATTTATGATTTTACCAAGCAAATGGCACTTTGTCTCCACAAACTATTTTCCTTCCATATAACTGATCATATTTGGCCCACTCTGGGAGTTGCCATAGAAATTGTAAACTTTCATGGCTGTAGCAGAGGGGAATTTTACTATGGTGATATATTAAAATAAAGCTTTGAGGGAAAACGCTGGTCAAGGTGGCATCTAAACCAGCTTAGGCAGTCAAGTTTTTCTGAGCTCAGCACCCTACGCCCAGACCCCTTGGTCACATATCTAGCGTTTTTATAGACTCCTGGCGCCTCACATCTCTGGTGCGCATCAAGCATCCTCGGTACGTGCGCTGATCACGCAGGAGTGCCTGATGCAGAAAGAAGGGAAACGGGAGAGACGTGAAGGGGCTCTTTAATAGACTCACAGTTTGTCCCCATGTACCGAGGCCATGGAGCCTCTAACCCAAACCAGGAGGCCCAAATATTATTTCACAAATAGTGGAGACAATGACTAAATTTCCTCCGCCTCTTAATAGGTATAGAAAACCCTAAAGAATAATGTCTATGCATTTTTCATACATTGGAAACTTGGCGCCAGTGTAGCACTGTTCAGAGCTCAACAGAGACCCCTCCTCAGGAGTAACACTGTTCCCTGGATACGCACTTCATCTCTGGAGGGCAGTGACTACAGACCGCAGGTAAGGACATTGGGAGTAAATGGGTATAAGAAAGGTGTGTGCGCGCACACACACACACACACACACACGCCCTGACCCCTGGCCACAAGCAGAGGCAATTGGTTGTAGCTTCAATCTCATAGGAGGTATGGACCCTACTTTTTTACCTTATAAGCATTTATCGCCTTTTGAATTCTCTTCAAAGTTTTTTCCTACTTTCTCTGATGATATTTGCTGATTATCCATGTCCCAATATGATGTTGGATGGCCATCAGCACTTCTTTGAGCTACCTCCCCACCTAACCTGACCACAGAAATATGTGCCCCTGAGTATCTGATTATCCCAGATGGGCTGAGGGAAGGGTTAGTGCCTTTGTCCACCAAGGGATGTGCCTCAAGGTCTTCAGCGCCTGGGAGGGAACCACAAAGAAAAAGAGGAAAAGTTTGTGTCCATCTTGGACAGAGAAGTGGATGATAGTGAGGTTGGAATACAACACCCCCTAGTGGCCACAGAGGTGACCAGGGAAGCTGACAGCAGCTCAAAGAGAGTTCAGGGCAGCCAGGGGCACTGAGGTACCTATTCCCATGCCAAAGCACATCAACCCACTCTGCCTAAGCCATTTCAGAGGGCTTCTCCAGACTGATACCCCACATATGCCTTGGAAGCACCAGAGAGACTTAATCCCCAACCATTGGTGGGAGAG
Source organism: Aplodontia rufa (assembly GCA_004027875.1). NCBI lineage: Eukaryota > Metazoa > Chordata > Mammalia > Rodentia > Aplodontiidae > Aplodontia > Aplodontia rufa. The sequence continues at coordinate 15,229 of PVKS010020860.1, forward strand.
CCTGATTCCTGATGCTCCCTGAGAAGACTAAATCCTGAGTTTTCAGCCCATAGGCCAGGTCCCCACCTTTCATCACACTTCCACAAATGGTGGCCAGAGGGGCTACAACCTAGCCCCAAAACCCAGGTAGCCAGTTACACTCAGCTGTGATAAACAAGTAAGTCCCACACCAGGTGGTGGCTCAGGGGGGAGTCCAGGTCCCTTCAGAATGTCCTGCATCCTCTCAGGGAGTGTTAAAGTCATTTAATGCTAGTCTGGAGAGCTGAGTCCCTAGCTCACCCTCCAGAGATCTGGTATGACCCTTGCCTCCAGCAACTGCCAAGCCCCTGCCAAGCACCCTGCTTCCTGCTTGAAAGGGTGTTCCCTGCTGCTCACCCTGGAAGGTGCATCCCAGGGACAATTCTTGACTTTTCATTCCAGAAGTTGAGTCCCCATTTCTCCCCTCACCCGCTGAGAACTTTCATCTTCCCAAGGCCAAGTCTGAACTTTAAAAGCACTGGGCAGGAATTCCCAGCAAATCCCTGACCTTGGCACTGAGGGCGGTGATACAGATCCTGGCTTCTCCAACAGATTGTCACCTGGGAGGTTAGAGAGGAGCAGATCTGGCTCCCAGATTTGAGAGAACAGCAGAAAACATTTTAGGAAGGGACTTCTGGTACTCAGGCCCCATGCAGGATCCCTTCTGCCTCCTAGATGGTCTCTCCCTGTTGTTTCCGGCACCTCCATTTATCCCCATCAGTGAGAATGACTCTCTATGAATCCAGACAGGATGGGGAGGCAAAACCAACCCATTTCCTTGTGAAAATTATCAGATTCAAAATGGGGTCTAGTCTCAGACACTGACAGATAGAACCAGGCAAGGAGGTCAAGGGAGTGTTCTGCAGGATTTGCTGATATCAGTTACTATCACAGGGACATGTAACTGCTTATGCAAAATAGCTGACAAACACACTGTCTTGCACGCCCAATCAACAAACAGCATGCTATGAATTTAAGACTAATTTCACCAATCAGAATTTGCCAGCGCTCCCATAAAGTCGCAGGTACCAATGAGCTTTCTTTCAAAGCACCTTATGCAGCCTTTCTGTTCCCCAGTAAAACCCCAGCCTGTCTTTGGTTCTTTAGACAAACAGAGGCCACTGCAGCCTTGGCAGTGTATGCATGTCCCGAATTACTGTGCTGTTCTTTGTTATTCCTCAAAGAAAATCTTCACATGGAGTTTCACCTCTAATTTTTGTTTACCTTTGAATACCCTCTAACCTCTTGAGACACCTGATCAGTACCCAGGTACGACCAAGGCTGCTGGATTTCACGGCAGCACTGGAACCAAATATGACACCAATGGGCTGGAATTGAGGCCAATCTGAGAGCTGGGAAGCACAGCAGTCGACCTCCGGCAAGCCCTCAGACCTCATCCCTCACCCTTCATTACTGATTCCATGGGTTTTTGTGCTATCAGAATGGAACAGAGACACCGTGACACGGGAACACGGCTTTTTATTTTTATGCTTGAGCACAAGGAAGGCAGCACAGGGAGGACAGAAATCCCAGGGATGACTCAAAGGAAAAAGGTGCACAGCTTTTATGCCATCCTCGGAGTACACAGGGACCCTCTCTTCTCACTGTCACACATTCAGGGGTGGAGTTTCAGCTGCACCTGTGCTTTTCCTTAGACGGTCTCTCCATGCAAACTGCGTCTCCCTGTCACGTTTAGTCTCTGCCTTGGGCTGGGATTCTACCATGCTATCAAGGCAGAGGTTACAGTAGGATATTTTAATAAGTCTGCGTGTGCCCCTTACCACTTGTAATTTGCTTCTTATCATGTGGGGAAAAATCTCCAGTTTGGCTTTGGAGCAGGACAGCTATTTTTAGAGACAATCAACTTTGCTTAGTTTTTCATCCGGCTTTTGTTAATCTGTGCGTACGTGGTTCTGGAGTTTTAACTTGGATCCTTGTGCATGCCAGGCAAGTGCAATATGTTGAGCCACTGCTCCAACCCTGGATTTGATCTTAATGGTCCAGTTCGTGGAGGCACAAACTAACGGTCTACACAATCTTTTCAATGAAAAAATTTTGGAAATTTTCCAACCTTAAGAATGAAATGGGGGCTAGACCGGTGGCTCAGTGGTTATAGCACTTATCTGGAATGCACAAGGACATGGGTTTGAACCAAAAGGAATTGAATATTACTCAGCATATAGAAGAAAAAATATTATATAGATAAAATAGTGTTGCTTACTGGGTTAGAGACAGACATTCACTATAGAGGCAGGGAAAAAAATAGTTTTTGGAGAACCAGAGACTGCGCATCACCCTTGTCCATTTGCTTCAGGCCAAACTAACATCTCTCTTCTACATTCCCTGTCACGGCTCTTTCTGGAGCTTTGTTCTCTCATCCCTGACCCAACACACAGAAATTCACAAACTAACTCAATAACTGTTCAGGCTACATTCATTTGAAGAGCAGTAAGTTAAATGTTTATTCATTTAAAGAGCAGTAAGTTAAATGTTTATTAGTTCCCGGCTATGAATGGGCACACATTCATTGTGATGCTATAAAATAATCATTCCTTTTGCATTTTTAAGGGGTGATCATCTTATTTGGATTTTCAGCCTTTGGGAACATCAAAAATAACGTTTCAGTCTGTGGGCATACTGCGTTTGATGGAGGCTGAACCAACGTTACAACACTATCCAGAAATCTGGTTCCTTCCGCCCCCTCTGTGCTTCAACACCTCTCTCACACCGCACGGACGGTAGGGCAGAGCACCCTTTCCCACCTGTGGGTGGGGTCTTGAGAACTACGTTGGGCTTTCCCAGAATGCTCTGCCCCAGGAGCGAGGCAGCATTTATCCAATGAAAACACATGAGAGAGCGATTCTGATTTGGCTGCCGAGCAATGGAGGCGGGACTTCCGGTCTTTGGCAGTCATTTTGACTACTTTGGGGCTGGTTCACGTGATCACAAATACCAGAGCAGTGGTAACGGTTAGGCAACCGGCCGACATTTTGAGAGGAATTGTTCCCATTGCACGAAGGTGAGTCTGAGGTACTGAGAAGCTGCCCCCGGTGACCTCCGTTAGGGTCAGGGCAACTGTGAAGGCCTGGGCAACGCTTTCCTGGGCAACAAGCCACCATGGGCTCAGATTGTCGTGAGGTCCCTGTTGCCTGTGGCGCAGGTTGGTATGTGTCCTTTGGACCGTTACCCACTTTGCCATCTCCTTTTGAATTATAAAGTCACAAGTTATGGGAAACTGTTCAGGTCACTTCAGCCTAGACCCTAATGTCCAGGTGGTAGGGGCGGGACATGGGCTGTGCCCTGTTTCTGAAAGCCAGTTTGAAAAGGGATCAACATGTGGAAAGGCCTCGATGAGCAGCTGAGCCAGGTGCGTTTGGGAAACACTGAGCTCAAGTTGTGTCTGCAGAGAGTAGAGTGTGAAGAGAACTTAAGTCACACCTGGAATGGCAACAAGTGATGTGCCTTCATTCCAGGGGTGGTTGGAGCCATGGAGAGATGAGAACAAAGGACAGAAACCATCTGAGTAGTGTTTTTTTTTTTTTTTTTTTAAGAGAGGCTAGTGAGAGACAGAGACAGAGCGAATCAGTTTTTATTGAGTTTTTCACATGGCCTTCATTGCTCTGACACTTAGCTGTGTTTGTGGGAGCTGGGGTTTGAACATGTGTACTTGCACATGCCAAGCAAGAGCTATAACTGCTGAGCCACTGCTCCAGTCCCCAATCTGAGTAGTTTTAAAGTGTGCCAAAAACTAATTGAAGGAAGAAGACTGGAGAAGCAAGGAGAATAGTAAGACAAAAGGAAACTGAGTCCTTGATGAAGGTTATATGCAGGTAAGAGGCATTACTGAGGACCAAGATACAGGAGATATACAGTTAGTCTAACCGATCAGATCCAGAGTGGGGCAGAGGTACAATGAAGGCTTGAGCCCATGGAGCCCTTCTCTTTTGCCTGCTTCTCATGATCTCACTCTTCCCACAGGTTCCAGTACCCACAGAAGTGCTTATGGATCCTATACAGGTGAGTGGGCCCTCAGTGACCCCAACTCCCTACCCACATTTTTCTGGGAATGTGGTGTCATGGGATTCAGCATACCACTCTCTTAGTTCTTGGGCTTAGGAACTCCTAAAAAATTCCAAACCCAGATTCCTGGGACAGGTTTTTATGGAATAGTTTCTATGTCTAGCAACCAATAGAATGAGGCGTGGAAGGTTTTCCTAGGCACAGGTATTAGCATGTGCAAATGCTTGAAGGTGACACTGATCCAGGAGCGTTGAGAGAACTAGTGTCCTTTCCTTCTGGTGAGCAGGAGAGTAGAAGTCATGCCTATAATGTCAAGAGATAGTGGGTGTTTTTCCTAGAGATAATGGAGCCGAGGCATGGAAGCAATAATGTGATGTGACCCAGGTCCTTGCAGCTCCTGTGACTGGAGAACAGACTTTGGAAGTGAGGGAGAAGAGGCAGGAAAAACAGGGATGTGACTGCTGCAGTAATCCAAGTGACTGTTGTGGTATCTGGAAATGGGAAAGGTAACTGGATTCTGGGTCTATTTTTTAAGTAGGGTTGATTGCCAGATTTTCTAATGTTGAGGGTGAGAGAGGAAAAGGTAGGAATTGGAGATTACTCCAGTATTTAAAAAGGAAGGAAGGGGGTCTAGAGCTGTGGCTTGGTGGTTATGGCTTGCCCTGCATGTGCAAGTATGCAAGTTCAAACCCCAGCACCACATACACAATGGAGTCTCAGAGCAACAAAAGCTGCACGAAAAACTAAATAAAAATTGTTACTCTCTTTCTCTTTCATTGTCCCTCTTTAAAAAAAAAAGGAAGGGGAAGTTAGTAGTAGAAATAATTTTTGAAGTGCATGAAGTTTCATTTGGGCCATTTAAGAGTTTGAGGTGTTTCAGAGACCAGAGGAAAGGTATCAAGTGGGTAGCTAGACACAAAGGAGGAGAACACTGGGAAGTGGTTCAGGGTAGAGATCCAAAAGATGATGGGCAGTCTGTGGACTGAGGTGAAACTGTGGATCACATTTGGAGGAAGGAATCTTCAGGTCATGGTGGTAATACTACAAGTTGACCAAGAAAGGCAAGGTGGTAGCCCAAAGCCTGGATCACTTGTTTGAGAGTGGTAGGCATCACAAGCACAACTGAGGGAGAGAAATGAGCAGTAAGGGTGAATATAAGGAAAGAATGGCTTGGAAGGTGGTCAAGGCTTCTGAGGGAATATTCGATATTCATATGGGTATAGAAGTGTAGGAGTAGTAATGGAAGGAAGATGATACTGAGTCTGGGACTTGTTCTCAGCTTTATGGACTCAATAGGGCTTATTGATGATCCTGGAGTTTTTTACTCAAGCTGGTGGTTTAGCTCAAGGGCAAACAAGGTCATGTGGTACAGTCACTGGGCAAGCAGAGGTAGGGGTGTGGATCTGAAGTCTGAATATCATTCTAGAAGATTGAGATTGATGCAAAAAACAGAGCCAAGAAGTGATGCTTTCAAAGTAGGATTTAGGGTTTCCCTGGCAGTGGGAACCATTGGAGGTCTGGGTTAGTACTAGGGCCTGTTTGAATTTTCCAGGTATTTCCTGGATGCTGTGATGAGTAGCACTTGATGAGGCCAGGGAGAGATTTACCTTACGGATCAAGGAAATAGTAACAATGGAAACTGCAGTTATGAGACACCTACGGTCTAAAGAATGATGTGCACATGGAGACGGGGTACAAGCTGAAGTTCCCAAAGCCCTGTTATTAGGGAATTAAGGAGAAAAGATGCACCCACGTTTAGTTGTGTTTGGAGATACCTTCTATAGGACTTCGCAGTCATTTCCTGGCCAGAGTGAGTGGGTCTCTGCTTGACAGCCCAGAACTTAAATGACATCTATATTCCTACCTGCTGCTTGTTGCTGAAGGCTAGGGACAGTGAGTAATGGGGCCATGAGACAGGAAAAGGCATAGCTGGCACCAGCATCTGATATCTCCTCTTGTGTTGTGGAGCTTAGGAAGAATACGAGCATGAGGTGGATCTATAGAACAGAGATTGGGGTCTTTGGAAGAGAGGCTGTTCATGGTTTCATCTGTTCCAATCACGGCAGAATAATGTGACTTTTGAGGATGTGGCTGTGTGCTTCTCCTGGGAGGAATGGTGTCTCCTTGATGAGGCTCAGAAACTCCTCTACTGCGACGTGATGCTGGAGAACTGTGCACTTGTGGCCTCCCTAGGTAAGACTCACACTCACCCCGGTGCCTCAAGCTAGGCTCACTCTTTCTTTCTTCCCCCGGGGCATGTTCATCTTTTTCACTTGGGACCATGGGCACTGCTTCCCTTCCCAGTTCTCTGGGTAGGTTCACTGGTTGGTAGGACTGAGCCTTTACCTAGCTGCTTCCCAAGCAACCCCAATACCTGCTGCCCAAAAGCCTTACAGAGAAGGGGATCAGGAGTCTCATAGTCAGTGATCCACCTCTCCTTGTCCCTGTTTAGGTGTCTCTGCCACAGATTCTTCTCCTTTCCTCTAGCAGATACATTCCTGAGTCTGTCTGTGCCAAGAATTTCAGTCACTGATGTGGTCACTATTTATGCCCTCCTCTGTGTTCTTTTTGTGATATTTGTTTTTCTTTCCTATGATCTGTTGCTCTGAGTCATTCTGAGTCCTGATTGGATCATGCTTTCCCTTGGGATTTGCATCACCCAGTACAATGCTCAATGTGGAGGGGTCAGGCAGGGAAGCTGAGTCTTTTCTCAGAGTGAACATAATTCCAGCTATGCCAGATGAACTCAGAGAGGCCGTAGCCCTACTGAGAGGACATGGCATTAGGTGTGTGTTCAAATCATAATCATACTATGAACCTGTCCTATTTCCACTACAGTTTTGGTGCCAGTGCCAGTGGCCACACCTCATTTCTATCTTTCTTTTCCGTTTCTTCCCATTTTGCCAGCTTGTCACTTCAACTCTGACTTTTGGTCCAGCAGTACACCTCAGATCTGTGAATTCCACATCTTACCTATTCCTGTCCACTACTCCCTCTTTGAGTATTCTCCAACATTGAGCCACAGATACCATGTGCATGTTTCCTCAGGCAGCCTTTGAACATGAGCTAGCTTGTTGGAATTGGACCTTTTGGGAACTTGAACCACCCTCTGCACAGCATGTACATGTCATCATCAGACAAGCTATCCCGAAAACCATTGGCAGTGAGTGAATTTTAGACCCTGCCTCTCTCCGTGTGGCACTCCATCCTGCGTCCTTTCCCTGGTGAGCTTTAGAAGGTCGTTGCTGTATAGCAACTGCTTCCTCCACCTGACCTATGAAAACAGTCCTGTGAACTCACGTAGACTCATTCATTGGTGTGCATGCCACATTTGTGATGGGGTTGCCCCCTCTTGCCAAAATCACTGGTATTTCTTTGCTTTCAGATCAGTACCATGGAATGAAAGATGAGGAGCCATCTTCTGAGCAGACTCTTTCTATGGGAGGAGTGTCACAGGTCAGAACTCCCAAATAAGCTTCCTTTCCCTGCAGAGCCTATGCCTGTGAGATGTGTATCTTGACCTTGAAAGAAACTTTGCCCTTTGCGGAGGACAAGGGAACACATCCCAGGCAGACACCATACACTTATGGTTCATGTGGGAAACTGTTATTTCAGTATGAACCTTCAGCAACTATATCACAGCAAAGAGAAACCCTTCAGAGTGATGTGGCTAGGGTCTTATTTATAAAGAGATACATATTCCATGTGCCAGGAACATCCTGAGGGGAGATTGGGAAATCTGCCCTGATCATTTCAGGCCTTCTCTAGCACCAGACCATTTACAACAGAAGCCACACACAGTGCCACTGAATGGGACAACCATTCACAGTGAAAAAAAATCATTAAAAGTGTAGTGAATGCAGAAAATCCTTCAATTGCAACACTTGTTCCCCACCAGAGAGTCCCACAGTGGACAAGGATTTTGAGTGCAAGAAATATGCAAAAAGCCATCAACTATAAACCCTCACTGTTCAACACCAAAGAGGCCACATTAGAGAAGGGACTTATAAGTTCCATGAACGTGAAAAAGTTTTCAGCTGGGGCTGGAGTGATGGCTCAGCAGTTTTGGTGCTTGCCCGGCAAGCACGAGGACCCGGGTTCAAACCCCAGCACCACGTACACAGCTAAGTTTTGGAGCAACTAAGGCCATGTGAAAAATTAAATAAAGTTGTTTTTCTCTTTCTCTGTCCCTCTCTCTCTTAAAAGAAAAAAAAAAAGTTTTTAGCTGCAGATACAGACTTGATCCTCACCAGTGAATTCATATGGGAAAAAAGCCTTATTAGTGCAATGATAGGGTGGGAAATTATGTAGCCAAAGCTGCATTTATGGAACAACGGAGTTCACACTGCAGAAATGCCTCATGCATGCGGCAGATGTACAAAACTCTTCAACCTCAACTTCAGACTCATTCAACACTAGAGAAGTCACAATGGGACAGTGGGAAATTCTTCAGTCAAAGCTCCAGCCTTATTGTAAACAAGAGAATTCACACGACAAAGGCCTTACTCATGCAGTGAGAGTGAGCCGTCCTTCAGATAAAGCTCCAGCCTCGTTGAGTATCAGAAAGCTTATACTGCAGTAAGACCTTTAGAGTGTGGGAAATTCTTTTGCCAAGGCTTTGGTCCCATTCGACATTGGAACGTTCACACTGGAAGAAAGACCTTACGAATATGAGGAATGTATCCATCAGTGAAGAGTTAGTTCATGCTAGAGAAAGCCTTCATGATGTTCAGAAAGTTCTGAATTGGAACCCCATCAACTGCTAATGTGGGAAAACCTCCAGTCAGACTCCAATACAAGAAAATTCATGATGGAGAAAGGAATTACAGGTCCCATGAATGTAATAAAGCCTTCAAAGATCTGCTGATTTAGCCAAAATATTCACTCTGATATGATTTCTTAGTGCAGTGAATTAGATCTAATTTCATTGACACCGGAACAGTCCACACAGCAGTAAGGCCTTATGAGTGTAGGGAATGTAGGAAAGTTTCTAACTGAAGTTCTTAACCTCACTGAATACCAGAAAGTTCACAGAAGAGAGATGCTTTCGACGTACAGGGAATACGCAGTACCCATGTTCAATATAACAACACTGGAGGAAGGCCATTGTGACGAACATACACCCAAAATAAACCTCACACATCTGAGCAGCCAGTGGATATTCCCCCAGAAGTCTGTGGGAAGCATTCAGGAGCTGCCTGGCAACTCCTACCTTGCCCTGGCCCCTTGCCAGTGTGTTGGCACAAATAGACCTCTACTCTCACTATAATCAACACTGAAGGTTCTGTGGCCCCAGTGGGGACAGGTAATGGGGATTTCTCCACATCCTGTCCCCTGCCAAGCAGTCAGTTCTGCAGTGGACACCAGGTGGGTGCCTAAGCCAATTCAGTTCTCTCCACCTGGAGATAGTGTCAGATCCAACAGATTGGGGCCTTAGTCCCCAAGACTCCCCCCTGCATGCACACAATATAAATGTCAGTCAGAAGCCACAGAAGGTTTTGCTTATTCTTCTGAACAACTGGCTATAAATCAGGGTTTCCACAACCCCTTCCTTGGATTTGACTGATTTGCTTGAGCAGTTCACAGGACCCAGAGAAATTCATTTCTATGCTTACAGGTTTATTATAAAGGGTATTACAAAGGATGCAGAATAAGAGTTGCACAGGACAAGGTATAAGAAAAGGGATGCAAAGCAGGGTATGGTGGTGCACACGTGTAATACCAGCAGTTCAGGAGGCTGAGGCAGGAGGATGGAATGTTCAAGGCCAGCCTCAGCAACTTGGGATTTAAGCAACTTAGTGAGCAACTTGGAGCCAAATGTTAGTTTTCCACATCGACACCACATTCTGTATAAACATCTGTGCCCTGTGTTAAAGATGGACCACTGGAGCTGTTATGAGAACACACGGCAAGCAGCAAGTGCAGGCCTGCGAATTTGCGGTTTCGGTAGCCCTTCAGCAGTTTTTATCTCCAAGTTGGTCCTTGGAGATTCGTGCAAGAGCATAGCGTTCCTGGTGATACACCTGGAGCTGATAAGGGGATGGTAAAGCACGTACCAAGCCTTTTTTTTTTTATCATTCAGAAATTTATTTGTTGAACAATCACACAAGCTTCTAATGAAATAATATAATATAATAATATGTATATAGATTCTGAAAATTAGATTTATCCCCAAGAGCCCCATCCAATTACCCACCCTTAGCCCTCCCCACTTTCCAAAACATCTCTAAAAATGTGTTAGGTTGTATGACACTACACCATCCGGATTTAAAACACGATACTAGACCTCCTTTCTCAGTGACCAGGGTCTAGCTCTAGCCTCCTCAGATGAGTGAAGACATTCGACCCTTGGTTCTCTGGGTTATGCTGATTTCAGTCAGCATAATTTCTTCCATAGCCATCCATTTACCTTCAGAGGGCTGGAGTGGTGGCTCAATGGTTTGAGTGCTTGCGTGGCATGCGTAAGGACCCGGGTTCAAACTGCAGCACCATATACACAACCAAGAAACAAATGCCAGTTGAAAAAATAAATAAAATTGATTCATACCAAGCTTTTAAGACCTAATAAGCTGTGGGTTAAGGTGAGAGAACAGAGAGAGAGAGAGGGAGAGAAAGAAAACTTCTGCTATCTTTTAATGGCAGGTCATGAGTTAAGCCCCAGGAATGCATTTGCCCTTTGTCCCTCTAGTGGTCTCTGTCTCAGGTATACATTTTGCCACATGACCACAGGAGACCAGTGTGTCACCCATAGGTACCAGGTAAAGGATAGCCTTACTGAATCCTTGAGATTCTGTGCATTTATTGTATAGTAGCGGTAGCTGTGTCCTCTGTCCCCAATGTTCTGAGCCTCCTCTGTTCCATGGCACTCAGCCAGATCTGTCTTTATGCCTTTTTTTAAAAGGGAGAGAGGGAGAGAGAACCAACGTTTTTTTTAGTTTTCCATGTGGCCTTCGTTGCTCCGACACTTTGTTGCGTACGTGGTGCTGGGGTTCGAACCTGCATCCTCGTGCGTGCCAGGCAAGCAACATAACTGCAAAGCCACTGCTCCAGCCCTAATATTTGCCTTTTGATTTGCTCTTTTACTGGGCAAGGATTGTATCAAACCTGTAACTGTGTCCACACAAGTCAATGCATATTTGACCCCTTCTGATAACAGGAGAGGGCCTGTGTTGTCCATCTGTCGTTGCTGAAGAGAGATGCCACTTCATATAATATGCTCCTTGATGGCATGCAGTCATCACTGAGTGCAGGCAAGATGGTCCTGGCATGCAGAAACTTTCAGACATCTTCATGGGCAGTCCCCAGCATGTCACAGCTGCCCCACACAGTCTTTCAACATGCATATTTCAATCTGTGCTGTAACCAAATGGCAATTTCTCCTGAAGGGCCTTCCTCGGCCCTATCTTTGCCAGTTGGTCAGCCTCATTATTTTCTGGAAGTTGGAGAAGTCAGTGGACAGTTATATGCACCCTGTGACTTTTGTTTGAACACAACATCAAGTTTCTTCCCATGGCTCTCTTCCTGCCGTGAACATCCTCTTTGGTTGTTGCTGTCGAGGCAGCTACATTGTACGTCCTCTGAGGACAGCCCCGCCATCTGTGCGGATAGTTAACAGCCCACCTTCTTGAGCAGTAACCATCCATGCACTCACACGATTCAGCGCACTGGCTACTGCGTTCTTGTTCTTGGCCAGTCCAGAGTCTCAGTCACTGCATGACAAGCTATGGCTCTCCACTCGGGGGTTTCCTTTTGCTGATCCATCAGTGTACCAGGCTGACTGTGGTGTTGGTGGTTGGCTTTCCTGTACAGGTGAAGGGAGGAAAGGTTTGTCTTCAGGTCTTCTGTCCTTTTCTGCTACCTATGTGACCAGGCCCAGGAACTGTAAAGTTCTAAGCTGAGGGGTGAGGTGTTGTCTGTTCCTCACCATCAAAGGTGTTCATCCCATTTCCTAGTGGTTGCTATCAGAGCTACTCCTGATTGTGGCGTTGGTCATTTGCTGTAGACATCCACTCATGGGGTAGGTGGTCACAACCTGGACTGATGCTTCTTTGGTCCTCAACTCCATGGCAAGAAGGGCAGAATAAGTATCACACAGTTGGTTTTCCAACAGTCCTTCTGTAACTGACCAAAGTCCAATAAGGGTTTATTTTCCTTAATCCACTGCCATAAGTCCCATCCAAAGTCATCTAGAGTAACAGTTTTCAATTGTCCTGAAGACTTTGTGCCTGTTTTATTGTCCATCTGGTCTGATTAAATGCCTCAGTATGACAGTCAGTCCAGTCCTGTGATGTACCCCTCCTACATAAGTTATCTATGGGTCATGCTAACTGAGCCCTCCAATGGCCACAGATTCTTGTCTTTGCCTCAATGTGTTGGTAAGTGGAAATTGCTGAACTTTATCCACCACTACCTGAGGTAGAAAATTTTTCTTACCCAACTAAACAACACCCAAGAATTTTCATCAATAAGCCAGGACTCTGCTCCTTGTCAGGGTTCATAGGCCAGGTTTCTCTCTTTTACAGGTAAGTAAAAAAAAAAATGAAGGCAGCCTCGAGATGTGCTGAAAAAGATTCAGAAATGAGAAGAATGTCACCAATATAACAATACTTTGTTATCTGTGAAGGTCGGGACCCGGGTTTCTAAGTCCTCCCCTACCACACCATGACACACATCCCTGAGGTAACACTGTAAATGTCCCATGTGAAGGCAAACAGGGCTTGACTCTCAGAGGCTGTGTGTGTGCTCGAGAAGGTGTTCATGAGATCTAATGCACAGTGATTGCTGCCGTCTGAGTGTGGAGCTCTTCGAGAATGGTGCTTATGTTGGGAATGACTACAGAAAGTGGAGGAATCACTTTATTTAATTCTCTGTAATCCACTGTCATGTGCTAAGTTCCATTTGGTTTCCTTCCTGGCCACACAAAGCAGTTAAAAGGACTGTGGGTTGGGGAGTAGTTATGTTTACTTCAGCCCCATCTTTCCATATCGTCACTATTATGAATAATGTTTCAAGGAACATGGGAGTGCAGATAACCTTTATGAGGTGATGATTTTCTTTCTTTTCAGGGTATAGTGAGAAGAAATACTGCTGGGTCACATGGCAGTTCTAGTTTTCATTTGTTTAGTTGTTACCAGACCATTTTCCACATGGCTGACCAGTCTACCCAGAATTTAGGGAAGGAAGAAATGGGAAGATATAGGTCAAAGGCAGATAGTAGTAGATATGTAGGGTGAGAAATCTAGAGAGCTAACATACAATACGAGATCTATAGTTGATATTGTATTTTACCCAAAATTTAGATTTTAAGTGCTTCGATGCTAAATAATGAGTAACTCTGAAATTATAGATACGTTAATTTGCTTGACAATAGCAACAGTTTCACTATATCTGTATAAAATTACATTGTATACCTTATATACAAATATATATTTAAAACAACAAACAAGGGGCTGAAATGGTGGCTCAGAGGTATCACACTTGCCTGGCATGTGCAAGGGCCCACGTTTGAACCCCAGCACCACATACACAACCAAGTGTTAGAGAACACAGATGAATAAATAAAATTGATTCTCTCTCTCTCTCTGTCTCTCTCAAAAAAAAACAAGCAAAATCTGAGAAACTGGTATAGCTAAGGAGACATAACTAATGCAGTATGCATTCTGGATGGCCTCTTGAAATAGGAAAGTTATATTCAATAGATAGAAGAAAATCCAAGTAAGCTGTGGACGTTAGTGAATAACAGTGATTCAGTATTGATTGAATGCACCACACTAATGTAAGATGCTAACATTAAGTAAAAGTGTGTTGTTGGAGGGTATTAATATGAGAGTTCTGTATTATCTTCAGAACTTTTCTATAAATCTGAAACCATTCTAAAAAATTAAGTCTATGAATTTCAAAGAAGTTTGCAAACTCTGAAAGAGAATATTCTTATATAAGCCAGCCACTTCCATATTTGATTTGGAAACATTTCCTCTTTAATTCTCTACCAACCTGGTGATGTGGGGACTATTATTGTGTCAATGGAGAAATTGAGGCTCAAAGAAATAAAGTGTCTTCCTCAAAAGCATGCACCCAGCAGACTTTGGTTTCTAGTGGCTGGACTGAGCTTCAGACCTGGGACTCTCAGACACTTAACTGTAGTCCGGGAAGTCCTCAGATGGTGCCCAGCACTGAGCTTCAGTTGCTGCTGCTGCTGCTGGTACCGATTTTTGTTGGAATTTTTGCCAATATTTCCTCATTTTCTGATGTACCAGAGCATCTGATGTGACAGCACCCGCTGTCTGCAGCTTTTAGTTCCTTGCATCGATAGTTTCTCCAGTAGCTTCCTCCATCAAAGGCTTTTTCTTTGGCTCAACATACTAAGTCCAAAGGCAGCATCTGCCTTCCCAGTGGGCATGTCATGCCCAGTGACTCAAGCCTTGGATTTCTCTGCATCTTTACCAGTGACCAAGCAATAGGTTCCGATCTCATCCAGCCCAAAGCCAATATGTCTGTCTTTGACTTTTCAGTTGCCCATGGCCTTCCAGTGCTTAGCCATGATCTTCACCTGGGAGGAGTGGGGGCAACTGGACCTGGCCCAGAGGACCCTGTACCAGGAGGTAATTCTGGAGACCTGTGGGTACCTGGTCTCGTTAGGTAAGGCTCACCTGTCTCCCATGTGTGGACAGCCTTCTCTGTTTTTACCTTCTCAGTTCAGGTCTGACTGGCAGGAAAGGCCTCTGGAGCCCACCCTCCCTCCTGCCTATAATTCCTGTTTGTTTTGTTTCACTTCCTATATCCGGGTCTCCTTGTGTCTACCCAGGCACCATGAGGGGCTAAATGCAAGAACTAAAGTAAAAAACTAAGCCAAGAATTAAATCAAGTCTGCACTCTCACTTCTAATATCCAGCACAGGCTGGCCTCAGTCTAGGGTCCTTATTTCTGATTCTCACCAGAGGGAGGCTGAATGGGCAAAGCTTTGTCAGTTAAGTGTTCCCATAACCCATTTTGCATGGGCTACAGATGATGGGTCATTCTCCAAGAGTCCCTGAGTCATGCAAGCCTACTGGCAACTTTCTAGACCACACGGTCGCCATTAAACTTATTTTTCCCTGATGTCTACACTATCATCCTTGATTTCTAAGGCCTCTTTGGATATTGATGATTTGAAATTAAACCAATACCCTCTATCCTGCTTTCTGATTGTTATCAGAAGAAAGTCTTAGTTTAGTCATGTCTCCCTAACTGTTGCCCATTTTCCTTTTCAGCAGACGAAGTAGCTCTAACTCATAGCACACAACAGGTCACATAAGCTTGCTGGAATTTCCAGTATTATTTTTATTTCGTTCTTCTGTTTGTGATGGCAACCTATTTGTGAAAAGTGAAACTAGTTTTCACATTTATAAGCAATACAAAATTCCCTTTCTGAAGAAATACATTTAAGTAAACAAAATGTGTGTCCACTTAATGAAAGGTAATTTATAATAATGGTCACGCTGATGTCCCCTGAGCACTAACACCTTGTCATGTCCTGTTTCTGTCACTCCGCTCACTCCACTCATTTAATCCTCACAACACTTCCTTAAGGCTACTGACTGCACTCAGTTCTCTCCCCTGGAGGAAGCTGCTACCCAAAGCAACACTGCCATTTTTAGCATAAGTTAGTACTTTAATGTGCTTGTCTATTTAAGCACACTTGATCTTTGGTAAAATGCGTGGTCCTAAGTGTCCAGCTATATGCACATTTCAACTCTGGCTCTCATTTGTGTGATTTCCACTTGGATAAAGCTTGGAACATTCTCAGCTCACCATGGATTTTCCCTACTGTCTCCCAGGCAGTTCCACCCTAAGGCACCACTCTGCTGACTTCTGGTGCTTCTAGATTAGATTGGCCTCTTCTTGAACATTATTCGAATGGATTTGCACAATGTGCTCTGCTTTGTGTCTTGGGTCTTTTGTTTAACATCCTGTTTGAGAAATTTATAGCCCAAGTATTATTTTCTTTCCTGAGGTCACTGATGCAGATGTTCCCTGGTTTGTGCACATTCCCTGTTCCTCTCTCTGAACACTTAGAAACCATAGCTTCAGAGTAACTGTTTACCCAAACAAAACAGAAAAGGTCAGAGTCAGACATAAATCAGTTAAAGCATTGCTTTTCAATCCTCCCTACCCACCTAGAGAGTTTTTAGAGCTACTAAATGTCCAGGTCTAATCCCCAGAGATTTTGTTCCATTTGTCCGTAGTCCACACCAGATACTCCCAGGTGGTTTTAATGTCCAGGGAGGTTGAGACCCACTTAGGTTAGTTATACAACAGCTTTTTGAATGATAGGTCATCTATCTGGGATCCCATGACTTGTGTGAAGGAGGAACAGTCAGATTCCGGAGAATGGAGAGAAAGGGAAGTAGTTGTTATGTAGATTGCCATAATTACCCTCTGCAGAGTTCTGACACAGGTATTTATGCTTTTGGTTTCCAGGTTATAAGTCATCATTTTCTTCGCCTGGATGGAAGGAGTAGCCTCATTATAAGATCTTGTTCTTATATTGAATGTCATATTGAACATAGAGAGAGGTTCTTTTTCATCTTTACCAAAACATTGCTGTCCTATTTTTCATGATCAGGGTGTCCTAGTCCCAAACCAGAACTGCTCTCCCTGCCGGAAAATGAGCAAGATGTATGCGTACAGTGAAGAGAGGCCTCTCCTAAAGTTACTATTTAGGTGAGTGTCTGAGGTTCAGGCAAGTAGTGGGTCCCTGTGCCCTGCACACCAGTAGGGGACCTCTTATTGAGAAGAACTAAGGATCTTGTGACCTTCCTGGGGACTTGAGAGGTCATGTAGCCCTTTGATCTGTTCCTTCACTCCCATTGATTGATTTGTCCCATCCCATCTCAGTAGATACATTATCGAGATGGTAATTCCATCTTTCAGACTTCACAGTGGAATATTAGTCATTCTTGTACAGATAATGAGCAATGTTTTTAATCCACAGATGCACTTCTGTCTCAGATATTCATTTCAATTGTTGAAGATATTTCGCCTGCGATCCCTTTTCATCATTCTTAAATAAAATTGCCTTAAAAAGAATGCAGTTAATTTTCCATTAAACTTCTCAGTTTTGACTTAAAATGGTTTCATTTTATGCTTTCTTTAAAGACACTTTTGCTATGTGTGGAAATTCAGGTTCACAGTTCTTTATCCAGCAGTTTCAACTGAGTCGTCTTATGCTCCTGAATCATGATCATACGTTGGGAGAGTGGTGACAAATGACTTATTTTATTCATAGCCTTCAAATATCAGGTCAGGATAGGAACAGAAACTGAGAGAGCAGCAATGATTGGAGGGACCTAGGATCGTCACTAAAGAGGGGATGAGAGTTTTGAGTGTATAGGAAAATAACGAGTATCTGCTAACAAAATCATTGTGTCATGCTAGGAATTTACTAGGTGCTCACCAATCCCCTTTTCCCTTCCTGGACTTGGCTTCTCTTACACCTAAATTGGTTCTCACTTGAAGACTGCTGATTCAGGTAAAGGAATAATTAAGTCTTGATGAAAGCGGTACCTGGTGACCCTGAACCATTGAACATCAGACTCTGCTATCTCTCCAAGATTTGTCCTCATACGGCTACCCTGAAGGCCAGAATGGGGAGGCAAGAGGGAGGTGAAGTTCCTGAGAACTAGAGACTTGTCAACTGAAGTCCTGTACTTGAAATCATGTCATCTCCACTCTCCACTTTGGCCTATGGGCAGTTAGCCATGATGTTGCTAAATTTTGAATCATATGCTCTGTAAGAATTCATCATAGGAAATAGGCCTACCTATGCTTCATGCATTACCTGTTTATAAAAATAAAAATTTAAAAGAAGTAACATGTTACAAAGATGTGCTTTCTTATAAAACTTTTAATGGTTACTCTGAGGCTACTTGCTTAATTATAGTGATTGTATTTTATATTTTGATAAATATCCCAAATGCTATACAAAGGGGACATTTCTGACTTACATTGTATATGGAAGTCTTGTGATGATGATGATGATGATGATGATGATGATAAAAATATGCAGTAGTATGCTACATCTATTCCATATAAGAATAGTAGTATGTTATAACATAGTATGCTACATGTGTGCCCAATCCTGTGAAAAGCACTTTTTATATCCCTTCCCTAGAGGTGTGCAGTGTAGTGTTATTTTATTCACTGGGTTTTAATAAGTGTAACCATTTCTCAGACTTGATCCAGAATGAAAGCACGGATATCTGGACCCACTCCCAGAGTTTCTGATTCACTAGGTTTGGGTAGGACTTGCATTTTTAACAAATTTGCAGGTGGTTCTTATGTTAAAGGATTTAGGATGACTAAATTAGAGCGGTGCTTAACATTAGTACTTAGAGATTCCAAAAGCATAATATTTTCTTCATTTTTCCCTGAGTGTCCAAGAGGTGAGGAGATCTAGTGTCTCAGAGACAGGTCAAATAATGGCTCTCCAATTAGCAACCTGAGAGTGGGACACTGGTCCAGTTGGCCACAATATCTGGATATGGCCCTTTTACAATTATTCATAACACTTATGAAAATTTAGACAGTTTTTATTCATGGGGCATATTAGAAGAAATGAAGGGCCACTTTATCATGTATTTTTGTGATAGGGTGAGAAATTAGGCTTAAGTCCAAATACAAGTAAAAGTGGGAATCTGTAGCTAAGGAGAAGTATGGTGGTCAGTGGATGGAAAATTACTACAAAAGTCAAGGCCTAGTTGAGAATCAAGTTCAGAAGAATGTGCTAGAGTCTGGCCAAGGAAAGAATCTTTGTCAGGACCTAGCAAGAAAACAGTGCCAAGAAAAGGACCCTCTTAAGAACCTTTGTATCAGCCATGATTCCCTAAGAGAGGAGTTTTGCCAGGATCCTCCAGAGCCTCTGCACCCACCCCTCATCTCCATGGTGCCCTGGACCTTTTGTGTATTTTATACTGGTGTAGACCAAGGCTTGATGTGCCCAGTGTCACACCCTACCCACTGCAGAAGAAAGTGGGGAGCTGGCTGAGCCTGTGAGATACCATCATCTCTCACCTGTCATGACCCTGCTGCACCCACTTTGTTCACTTGTGGTCATGGTATCGCTAGGCCGAGGGCATGTGTATGGAATTGCTCAGGCCCTCAGCTGTTCAGACTCCCAACTCTCAACTTTTTGGCACCAAGATATAAAGAATAGTGTTGACCTGGGCCTTTCTACTTGCCCATGTGTGGAGATGTAAGAGGAGGAATTTTCCGGTCATTGTGGCAATGCCAGTACATAGAAGGAAAGGAAGTGATGGGGCTTATTTGGGCAAACTGGTGGGGTAGTAGGCCTTCCAAGGACAGGAGAAGGAAAATAGTGACCATGAGAGCCTCCCACTGACAAGGACACCCATAGTAAGGTCAAGATATGGCAAGGGGTCAAATTGTCCAAGGTGGGGGAGTCAATTTGAGAAGGGTGCTAAGACTTAGCAGAATGGACGTAAATTTTCAATGACCTGTGATGGAACTTATTCACCCCCTGTATGGACTCACCAGGCTTTGGTGGGGATTGCACACCACTCCCTGGGTAAAGAGACAGAATATGCAACCCAGAAGAGAAAGAGGATCTGAGAGCATTAGATGTGTGTATGATTGACAGGTTGAGGCCCCACATGGCCAGGTGGGGAGGTCTTCAAAGCAGGGTTCAGTGCTGCCCTTGTCAGTGGCAGCCATCAAAGTTACTTTGAATTGAATTTGTCCCTTCCTCCCCCCAAAATAGATGTTGAAGTCTTAGCACTCAGTACCTCAGAATGTGACTTTATTTGGAAATAGAGTTTTCATAAAGGTAAGCAAGTTAAAATGGAGGTCACTAGGGTGCACATTAATCCATTATGGACTGGTTATCTGTATGAAAAGGGGAAATCTAGGCATTGAGACAGAGGGAAGACAACATGAAGACACACAAAGAGAAGACAGTCATGTGACTACGGTGACACCTCTACAGGCCAACAGACACCAAAGACGTTGGCAGCAAAGAAAAGATGAGAAATTAGAAGAGGCAAGGAAAGATTCTCCCCAGAGCCATCAGAGAGAGCATGGTCCTGCCAACACCTTGATTTCAGGCTTCTAACTTCCAGAACTGTGAGAGAGAAAAAAATTCTGCTGTCCTAAGCCACCCAGTTTATGGCCCTCTGTTACAGCAGCTCTAGGCAATTGGTGCGCACCTTGAACAGGATGAGGCTCTGGTTGCTTTGAGCGACTGTTCTCTGAGTGCTGTGTGTAGAATGACCGGCGGAGAGCCCATGCAGATGGGGACTGGCAAGGGCCATAGGGGTTCACAGGTGGAGTCTGGAGTTCTGAGGGACATATCGGATATGGAGTGATAAGTCTGTGGGAAGAAACTTCAGCAGTTGGTCTGGTGTTAGGAGTTCAGGAAGAAGATCAAGCTCACTTTTGTTTTTATCTGGAAGGTCTGATCCTAGGGACATCAACAGATGAGATTAGATCTTGTGCATTAATCATGCCTTAAATTTTTCTGTATTTTATGATGCTTTGACATGTTGGGGCCTGGCTTCAGTCTCCTGGAGAGACTACCCTTCCCAGAGCTGGTTAACTCATTGGTAGTAAACAGCTTACCTGGAAGCAAATTACTGCTGTGTAAACCAAGGAAGCTTGAGCCCACACCCACTTACCTCCTTTTATCAGGCTCTTGCAATCTAGTGCATTATCCCTCTGTCCTAAAGCACTCCACGGCAGGTAAAGACAACTAGGAAACCACACTTACAGCCCAGAGCTCACTGGAGTTACTCATACTGTTCACATCCTTAGCTTGCTCAGCTTGCCTGCTCTGCCTTGCCCATGTCTTCCGCGAAAACCACAGTAAAGC